>JASDQU010882369.1:56061-73130 GCA_032191745.1 Picea mariana | reverse complement strand
CTGCCACAAACCTTTGAACATTAGTTTTAAGGCCATCCCCAAAAAAATCCTTCTTGACTCTATGGTAGGTTTTCAAAAATCCCGAGTGCCCTCCTACTAGAGAGATGTGCAATTCCAATAGTACCTTTTGTTTGAGTTGGGAGTTATTACATAAATATAAGTGATCTTTGTATCATAGTGAATCATTTTTCTATATAAATGTATCTAATGCACTAGAATCCTGCTGCAACCTTTGAATGAGAGTCCACACTTTTTCGCCATTCTTCCATTCATGCCTTGTTTCTATTATCCAATTGGGTTGGATGATCGAGATAGCATAGAGAATGGCCTCAACATATTCATCCTTTCTTGAGAGTGCATCTGCCACAACATTTTGCTTCCCCTTTTTATAGATGATTTCAAAATCATAACCCAATATCTTGGTTACCCATTTTTGTTTCTCTTTTGAAGATAGTCGTTGTTCCAAGAAGTATTTAAGACTATCATTATCTGTTTTGACCTTGAAGTGCCTACCTATTAGGTAAGGATGCCAGGCCCATGGTTGAAGAAGCGAGTTGTCAGGCCCATGGTTGAAGAGGTAGGTTTTCAAGCCTGTGAGAAGATCTCTCTAGGTGAGAGAGTTTGCTGGGAAGTTGTTTTCTCCCAGAGAGAGTCCAACAACAGCTACGAAGTTCTGAGAATTCATGATCTTACCTATTTTCAAGACCCAAAGAGGGATTTGAAGCACCGATGGACTGTGCTTGTGAAGGTGTATAGTCTCGAGTGGAATGGGCATGTGGGGAATGAGAGTCCATGAGTAGTGGGTGTAAGAAGGCTCTTGGAGAGAATCCTTCCGGTTGCTCTATGTAGTTTTCCTGTAACCTGAGACTAGTCTAGGATTCCCTTGCTCGGGGTGGAGCTTAGTCCCATCTTGGGGGTGACCCACTGTTGAGCGTGATGAGTAGTGTGGTCTAAGGCTGGGAGGTTCATGGAAGGTTTGCACGTAGTTGGTGGAGTTACTACAGTTTGAAATATAAGTATCATTATGTGTTTAATTTTAGTTAAAATGCATGTCTATGATGCTTGTAATCTTATCATGTATTCCATTGCATGAATAAATTGTTGTTAATTGTATTTAAGTATGTATGATGGCAATAATTCTATGCTAAATGTGTTAATTTGATTTAATGCATATTATATGTATGTGAATGTTCTGCGTAGTAGCATTGCCTGACAGTGGGATTGATGGACGGGGACATTACAATATGGTATCAGAGCCCATGGTTTCAACGTTGATCCTGGATGAGTCAGATAAGTGGTATTTGAACCCAAGGTTTTGAGTGGAAATGGTGTTCGGATGGAACCGATTTCGAGCCTTAGAATTTTTTTGAGTGCCAAGGGGTTACTTGGCTGTGTTATGAAGCTCAGGAGGAGTAGCGGTAGAATAAAACCACAGTCGTCATGGTATTTGACCATGGAAGGAGAGAAATCAACACTTGGGGTGTTGGAGCTGTAGGATCTGTTTGGGAAAAAGGAAATTCCTTTATGACTATCAGATCCGAAAAAGGTGCAGGAGGGTTATCCTAGAAGCCTTTTAGAGTTTGGCAGTTGGGAGAAGTGGAATGTGTTGAGGCACAAAATTTCGAAGGAGATNTAGACCTTTAGATCCATGTCTAGGAAGGCAAAGGAGAGTCATTTCAGAGGATTTCAGGTGTGGAGTATGACAAACTCCTGAAGTCCCGAAGTAGATCACAATCATCCGTTGCGAAGGACACACGTCAAGAGACCGTGTACTTCAGGTGGAAGCAATTTGTGAGGAGGCAAGAGTTGTGAGTTTGAAACTTCTTAAGCCCAAAGTGCCAAAGTCACTCATAACCATTGATCATGAAGGAGGACATGTGTTGGTAGATCGTGAACTCCAAGGGAAAGCGCTCTGGGAAAAAGCGAGCATAGAGGAGTTGACACTCCCAAAGCCCGAAGAGCTGAAGTGGTGAGTCATGGTGATGTAACTTGGAGGTGGCATGGACACATAGGATGTGTGCCATGTGTCAGTGGGTTTAGAACTTGTGGAATATTTATATGGAATTTGGAATGTAACGAGTGTCACCCATATGAATGGGCCACGTATTAGTCGCTAGTATTCCACCATGTTGAATCCTATGTGAGTAGGGTTAGTGGGCCCCGAGGTTACGTAACATAGTTAAAGTTCGAAGGACCCATAGTGGCGTTGATCACGATACATCAAGATCAATGGCTAGGAGACATTGTGGGGAAACCAAGTTGCACAGAAGATAATTCTCCAAGGCAATCCCACAATCCAAACCATGGTTTCACTGAGGGGTTACGTGTCAGCATCAAGAGAATTGTGGGATGAAAGGAGGGTTACTCCAAACCACCATTGCATGCCCCCACAATTGGGAAAACGTTCAGTGATGTAACGTAATAACGTCACCTGAGGTGACATGGAAGTGTTCAGAGATTAATGGTTTGGGATGTGCAGATGTGAAATATTCTGAAGTCCTAAAGTCTCGAAACTCAGACGCTTGAGGTTCCATAACGAGTGTCAGTCGTAGGATGCTAGGTAGACGTGGACCGTTAATTCACCCTACAACACGAGTTCGGTAACTTGAAACTCTGAGTGACTGTTGTGTTATGCTTGGAAATATTTTGAAGGCTCGAGTGCGCGCTTATTGATCTAGCGCTTGGTCATGACCCATGGTCCCATGGGTTTGGGAACTGAGAGAAAAGGGATAGTGCCCAAAAAATTAGCGGAGCAGAGCTCCGAAAGAAGAAATCTACGAGGATTATTGATTGAATGAGAATCACAGAGAATGAGAATTGAACGTTTTCTTGAATCAGATTTGTTTATGAGTGTTGTGGGATTTGTTAAGGAATGATGACCTAACAAATTCCAGTTGTCTACACATTGTGTTGCAGAAATTTAAGGAGTGACAGAACCGAATAGAGTTGCCACTCAGTGCAAAGAAATGGAGGATACACATAATGCTTCTAGTTCATAGAATGAAGCTAAAGGGATGGATGTTCATTTGGGAGTTGAAGGGTTGAACTCCAATGGGCATGGATAAGAGATAGATAAGGAAGGGCATATGGTGAAAATCATTGAAATATTGCAGAAAGATGCCCAAACTCACCGAGAAGATAGCAGAAACCTCATGAAAGATAAGAAACAACAGGGAGAATTCAACTTAAAGTTGATGAAGAGTCTGGAGAGAATAGAAAATAATTTGTACAAGGAGAGAGACTCGAGCAAAACAGGGAGTCACCAGACTTCTAAAGGAAGAATATCAAGGAGTGTTGGTAAACACCATCATCACTCCCAAGGTCTCTCCAAGAGGAGGGCACATAGTAGTTCAAGCCCATCTCTAGTTCAAGCCCATCTCCTACTAGAAAGCACAGGAGATCTGGAGTGGATGAACTAAAGGGAAAAATGAAAAATATTAAGCCTCCTCTGTTTGATGGAGAACACAGGAAGGAGGAAGATGCCGAAACATGGTTGCTTGGCATGAGGAAATATTTCCAACTGCAGAATTATTCCTCTCATGCAGAAAGGAGAATTTCGATGTATCAACTGAAAGGAAAAGCATCCATGTGGTGGGATCAACTTGTGCAGATGAAACACATTAGAGAGAAAGATATCACTTGGAAAGAATTAAAGAGGTATTTCGAGAAGAAATAATTGACCAAAAGATACTATGACATAAAGATGAAAGAGTTCTTTGAACTCAAGCTGGGCAACATGACTATTGATGAATACGAACGAAGATTTTTGGAATTGTTGAAGTATGTCACGTTCATCAAATATGAGGCTATCAAGATTCATAGGTATCTAAGTGGATTTCCACCTTCCATTAGTGACAAGATTCAACATGATGACCCTAAGACTATGGAAGAAATGATAAGAAGAGCGAAATGCTTATATGAAAAGCAAGGAGAAAATCCTACTTTTCAGAAGGCTTTGGATGACCAGAAGAAGTTCAAGAAAGAGCAGAGGCAAAAGGGAAAAAAACCTCCCTTTTTTAGAAACAGTCCTCAAGGAAAACCATCGTTTAGAGAGTCAAGAATGGATG
The DNA here is from genome assembly GCA_032191745.1 of Picea mariana. Taxonomy (NCBI): domain Eukaryota; kingdom Viridiplantae; phylum Streptophyta; class Pinopsida; order Pinales; family Pinaceae; genus Picea; species Picea mariana. The sequence goes on along the minus strand of JASDQU010882369.1, from coordinate 69,063 downwards.
ACGTAGGGGGACAAAGGCCAAGGTAGACACCCATTCAGTGTTGGGGCTGTCAGGGAAACCATAAGTACAAAGATTGTCCCCACAAAAATGTCAAAGTGAGATTTGTCCATAATGTTCAGCAAGATGAAATAGTGGAGGACATGGGCAGTAGAATGCCAAGGATCTATGCAGCCCTAGACAACAAGAAAGATGAATATCATTTGCACATGATTAAAGTGGAAGGTATGATCAACAACCATGCCTTTACTATTTTAATTGATTCAGGGGCTAGCCATAGTTATATAGATCCTAGAGTGGTGGAAAGTTTGCAATTGTCGAGAAGAAAACATGAAAAGTCTTGGTTAGTGCAGCTGGCTACAAGAACCAAGAGAAAAGTCACTGAGCTAGTTAAGTCCTGTCCAGTGGACATGAATGGACTCAACACAAAGGATGAATATAATGTTCTACCTTTAGTTTCTTGTGACTGTCTAATTGGGATGGACTGGTTGGACTAGCACCATGCCATCTTGGATTGTTGTAACAAGGCATTCACTTTCCTAGATGAGGAATTAAATCATAAAAACAGTCCAAGGAATTCCTATAGTTGTTGCTATCAGAGAAATCTCAGTAATGCAGCTGAAGAAGTGCTACGGGAAAGGTTGTGAATTATTTGCAGCCCATGTGGAGGAAACACCTAAGAATAAGGTGTCAAGTATTGGAGATCATGCGGTACTAAAGGAGTTTGAAGATGTATTTCAAGAGGTACCCGGACTACCCTCGAAGAAAGATATTGATTTCTCTGTAAACCCGATGCCTGGAGCAACTCCAGTGTCAAAAAACTCCTTACATAATGAGTACACCAGAGCTGAAAGAACTACAATTGCAGCTTGAAGAGCTTCTAAAGAAGGGGTATATATGCCCAAGTGTATCACCTTGGGGTGCCCCAGTCCTATTGATGAAGAAGAAGGATGGACATTGAGATTATGTATCGATTTTAGACAATTGAACAAAGTAACTATAAAGAACAAATATCCTCTGCCAAGGATTGATGACCCCTTCGATCAGTTGAAGGATGCAAAGATATTTTCAAAGATAGATCTCAGGTCTAGATATCACCAAGTATGGATAAAGGATGAAGACATCAAAAAGACAACCTTTAGAACAAGGTATGGTCATTACAAGTTCATAGTGGTGCCATTTGGACTGTCGAACGCACCCGCTGTTTTTATGTGCCTGATGAATGGTGTATTCAGGGATTATTTAGACAAGTTTGTCATAGTCTTCCTGGATGACATTCTAGTGTATTCCAAGTCTAAGGAAGAGCATGAACAACATCTGAGGATGGTGTTGCAGGTGCTAAGAGATCCCCAATTGTATTCCAAGTTGATCAAGTGATCATTTTATTAGGAGAAGATCCATTACTTGGGGCATATTATTTCAGAGGATGGGATAGTTGTGGATCCTGAGAAGATTGAGGCCATCACAGAATAGTCAGTTCCAAAGAACCTGATAGAAGTCGGATCCTTTATGGGTCTAGCTGGTTATTATAGAAGGTTTATTGTAGGGTTCTTGAGGATAGATCACCCTATCACTTCCTTGCAAAGGAAGGAGAAGAAGTTTCAGTGGACAAAATATTGTGAGAGAAGCTTCCAACAATTGAAGCAACTGTTAATCAGTTCTCCAATCCTAAGGATTGCAGATCCGAATGAAGACTTTGTAGTGTGTACAGATGCATGCAAAGAAGTACTAGGAGGAGTCCTCAATCAGAATGGATTCATAATTTGTTATGAATCTATAAAGTTGAAAGAGCACGAAAGGAACTATGCAACTCATGATTTGGAGTTGTTAGCCATAGTTCACGCTCTAAAGAAATGGAGGCATTACCTCATGGGAAGGAGATTCGAACTGAGGATAGACCATAACGGTATGAAGTATTTGTTTGATCATCCAAACTTGAATGCTAGAGAAATTAGGTGGTTGGGTTTTCTTTGTGAGTATGATTTTGATATCGAGAATATCAAAGGGAAGACGAATAAAGTGGTTGATGCACTCAACAGGAGAGTACATGAATTACATGATACAACCATTAGCATGTATCGAAATGATATTAAAAGAATAATTTGAGAGATTGCAAATACAAATTTGTAGTACAGGGATTTGGTAGCAAAGCTACAACAAGGTAAGATTCCACAGAAAGTGGAAATTATAAATTGGAAACCGATGGAACAATTTTGTACAAGAAAAAAATTTATGTACCTAATGTCCAGGACTTGAAACTTATGATTTTGAATGAAATGCATAATGTGACTTATGCAGGGCACCTTGGATATTAGAAAATTGTGGTAGCAGTCAAGAGCCATTACTTTTGGCCAGGTATGAAGAAAGAGATTGTTGAATACATTGCCAGCTGTATGAAGTGCCAAAAGGTGAAATCTGAGCACAAGCACCTAGCAGGGTTGCTGCAACCTTTACCCATTCTTAAGTGGAAGTGGGAGGTAGTGACAATGGATTTCATCATAGGATTTCCCAGGACAAGAAAGTAGCATGATTCAATCATGGTGGTGTTGGACAAACTTACAAAAGATGCACATTTATTCTGCTAAAGACTACTCACAAGGAAGCTAACGTTGTTGATATTTTTATGAGGGAAATAACATGATTGCATGGTATTCCCAAGACAATTGTGTCTGACAAGGACCCAAAATTTACCTCCAAGTTTTGGAAGGGGTTGTTCAAAGGATTCAGAATGAATCTGAACTTCAACACTGCTTATCATCCCGAGTCTGATGGAGAGACTGAGAGGGTGAACTGAGTAATAGAAGACATGCTAAGGATGTATGTGATGGAAAAATCATCGAAATGGAAAGACTACCTACATTTGGTAGAATTCACCTACAATAATGGGTATCAAGCATCATTGAATATGAGCCCATTTGAAGCACTTTATGGTAGAAAGTGTAATACTCCAGTAAGATGGGCTAATCTAGCTGATAGAGCAGTAGTTGGGCCAGAGTTGCTCAAGGAAATGGAAGAACAAATGTTGAAAATTAAGCATAATTTAAAGGCTTCCCAAAGACAGGAAAAAAAGTTATGCTGATAAAAACATAACCCACAAAGAGTTTAAAGTGGGTGATCATGTTTTCCTAAAAGTGAAAGCCAACATAAGTTCCCTAAAGCTAGGAAACTGTTCCAAGTTGGCAATGAGATTTTGTGGGCATTCAAAATTCTAGAAAGGATTGAGCCAGTTGCATATATGCTTGCATTACCTACATCCATGAATGTACATAATGTGTTTCATGTTTCATTGCTTGAGAAATATATACCTGATGCTAATCATGTAATCGATTGGAATGTGATTCAGGTGGAGCAAGAAGGTGTCCTGCAAGTGCATCCTGTCCACATATTAGACCGGAAAAGCAAACAACTCCGAAACTGAGCCATAGGGATTGTAAAGGTCCAATGGACCTAGTACAGTCCCGAGGACGTGACATGGGAGCATGGAAATTCTTTGCGGGCAGAATACTACATCTTTTTGAAGATTTTGAAAATCTTGTTGATGATGTGTAAACATTTGCACTGAGAATAGTGCAAAAATAAGGGGAGGGGATTGTAATATCTCAAGGACGTGCCCCAGTTATATTATCAATTGTAATCATGTTTTGTAGGCTGGTGAGCCAAGTATTAATAAGTTGGTGGTATTCTGTGTTTATTAGGCTGGAGAGCCTAAGTGTTATAGGCCACGAGCCTATTTTTGTATATGTAATTATGAAGAACATTAATAAAGATTAAACATTGCTCCATGTAGACTGACCACGAAGAAAGAGTGACGGGGGACTAATCTTACACAAGGTTGGTAAGGTAAAGGAGGTTGAAAGGTTGGAAAGAGGGGCTAATCTTAGGAGCTTAAGTCCTTGGGAACAATAATTTATTATTATTTCAAAGTGGTGTGAATGGTATACTTTTATCCTAAGTTCCTGGAAAAGGGAACACGTACTTGATGGAGTGCATGCAGCTTCATGGGTGACATGTGTTGGCCCAGGCACATGAAATTTAACCCAAGAATTGAGCCGTGATGGGGTTTTTTTCTCCATTTAGGAATCCACTGTCTATCCTATTGTGCGTCTATGTCTAATCTCTGCATACCCTCACACAGCTTTGAAACCTGAAAACCGTAATGTTTTCCTGAGAAGCCGACGTATCTGTTGTCTTAACCATTGAGTCTGTGTTCAACCTCTGCATGGATTCCTTGTCACACACCCTGAAACTAGTGGATTGGGTCGTGTCACCTGTGTATCCTGTGAGCCCAGCCTATCCTCCCTTGCAAAGATGATTCCGTACCAGAACTGTATTTGGGTTGCTGCCCTCTATTTTTCCTGAGTGGAATTGTGTTGTTGTCATCCTCACCTTGAGGGAATTGGACTAAAATTGGTTGAAGAAGTGGGTTGTGAGGCCCATGGTTGAAGACGCAGGTTGTTAGGCATGTGAGCAGCTCTCTCTAGGTGAGAGAGTTTGTTGGGAAGTGGTTTTCTCCCAAAGAGAGTCCAACACCAACTACGGAGCTCTGAGAATTCTTTATCCAACCTCTTGCCAAGACCCATAGAGGGAGGTGAATCACCGATGGACTGTTCTTGTGAAGGTGTATACTCCCGGGTGGAGAAAGAATGTGGGGAATGAGATTCCATGAGTAGTGGGTGTAAGAAGGCTCCTAGAGAGAATCCTTCCGGTTGCTCAGTGTAGTTTTCCTGTAACCTCAGCCTAGTCTAGGATTCCTTTGCCCAGGGTGGAGCTTAGTCCCAACTTAGGGGTGACCCACTGTTGAGTGTGATGAGCAGTGTGGTATAAGGCTGGGAGGTTCATGGAAGGTCTGCACGTAGTTGGTGGAGTTACTATAGTTTGAAAGATAAGTATCATTATGTGTTTAATTTCAGTTAAAATGCATGTTTGTGATGCTTGTAATATTTTCTTGTATTCTGTTGCATGAATGAATTGATGTTAATTCTATTTAAGTCTATATGATGGTAGCCATTCTATGTTAAATGTGTTAATTTGATTTAATGCATATTATATGTATGTGAATGTTCCGCATAGTAGCGTTTCGTAATAGTGGGGTTGATGGCCGGGGATGTTACAAAGAGGACTCGCAAAGAGTTCAAGACTAGAGACCATGTCTATCTCAGAGTCATACCCAGGAAGAGTTCCCTGAGAATGGGAGCCTCTGCCAAATTGGAACCTCGGTATTCTAGACCCTTTGAAGTCTTAGATAGAGTGGGACCTATAGCCTATAGGTTAGCACTCCCTCCCACTGTAAAGGAACACAATGTTTTCCATGTTTCATTATTGAATAAATATGTACATGATGCTAATCATATGATTGACTGGTCTGTGATCCAGGTGGAGCCAGAGGGAGAATTCCTTTCAGAACCCCAAAGCATATTAGACAGGAAGGAAACCTCACTCAAGAACTGAACCATTGCACAGGTCAAGGTGCAGTGGAAACACTTTGGCCCAGATGAGGCTACTTGGGAAATGGAGGATTCCATGAGACAGGCATATCCGATTTTGTTTACTCATGTACACACATGTCATGTTGACAGATAGAACATCAAGCACGATGTTCCTTTAAAGGGGAAAGAATTGTAACACCTTGTTTCCCCTAGTTTGTAAATATAACTATATTGGCCAAGGAACTATGGCAAACCTAAAAGTGTGAATGTTTGATTTGATGGACCTTTGTACAAAAGGTTGATGAATGTAAATTCTATTGTTTTAATAGAAAATGGTTACGTGTTGCATGACTGCTAAAAGAGGGGATGTGCTAAGAGAAAAATACAAATGCTATGAAAGGTGGTGGAGGGGACCCATAATGGTTGTGTTAACCTCCATCGAACTAGTACCATGCTAGAATTAATTGCTCAGATCAGAACAACCCTCTGACCCAGGAATGAATTATAGTCGGAATGGTAGGTGGGAAGACCTCCTCAAGAGTTAATGAGGGGATGGGGCAACACACCCATCTATAAGGCTTTCAGACCTAAGCACAGACTAGGAATTCGAGCCACACACAATCTTGTTGAGGAAGGAAAGAAAGGAAGTGTGGTGGGTAGAGGAAGACCTGTGGAAAAATGCAGAGATGAGAGCAGAAACTCTCAGGTCCGAGGAAGCACTGAAAGAGGAACAGTGAGTTCTAATCACAAGAAATAGAGATTGAACCAGGAGAAGGAGAGTAACCTTCGTCCTTATCTATTTCTGTATTGGGATAAGAAGAGTAACCTTCATCCCTAACTTCCATTGAGTTGGAAGTAAGATATTGAATCTCAAAGAATCATGGCTGAAGCTCGGGGGTGGCTAGTGATAAATCCATTGGGATTGACTGAGCCTATGGTTGGGTGGAAATAAGCACCGCTTTCAACAGTCGCATCACACTCTATGGTTCTGGTAAGTTTTTTCTTTCCTTATGCTTTGAATTGTAAATAATGGATGCATGCGAGTATTTACATGTCTATGAAGGGTTATTTCTCTATATTAAATGATTAAGTTATGAGTATGCGTTCGTTCCCTTGAGAACCTATATTTCTTCTGGAATTTCCATATGTCCCAGTTTAATCACTCGAAGGCACTTTCCCCAGGAATTTACATCACTGTTCCGGAATCGGAGCCAACCTTTGGGCATAACTACTATTTTGGTAATCTCATAAGTTACCTTGCCTTGATTCAGAGCTTAAAGTTCTGTGAGTTGGGAAGGTGTTCCCTTCACACCAGTAGTCTAGGAGACTCTGAACTTGCGTCTATTCCCTTAACCAAAAACCTGATTAAGAGCGGGGATTATAGCCTAGGATTTATATGAATATCCACGTGACCTGGGTCTAGGAACCTTGGAGCTTGAGGCTCCGAGATGTCAAATTGCACAATAGTCAAGTTGAAGCCCACAATTTCTATGAACCATCGATCTATGAACGAAGATCGAGGGTGGGGAATCACTGCGGAGCATGAAGGTGAAAATAGTGGATGCGCTAGTTCGCATCCTGCAATTCACCCTTGCCATTGATATCAATGGGTTGGAAGATCAATGATTCCGGTTAGACTAGAATAGAGCGAGCACTTTACAGATTGCGAAGGTCGAACTCTCTGGTAAAGAGTACGCATGTTGGGGCCCTCCAATTTATGTGAACTATCGATCATCGTTGACCTTCGATTTGAGTTTGATGCAATCCCTGAAACGCAAGGAGTGCATGGGATGGAGAAATATTCAAGGAGATCAAGCTCAAAAGAGATAGCATTTTTAAGAGTGCAGACGAAATCCAGGAGACGAGCCTGTAGGAGGAGAAAAGGTCGAATCCTTCGAGCACTTAGAAAATATTCTAAGTCAGAGTAATTCAAAAGATCAGGAGGAGGAGAAAAATTGGTCGTTGGATCACAACATGAAAGATCGACAACCATCTGATCCAAGAAAGGTGCACGAACCTTAGCACTTGGCACACACAAGAGAAGGGAACTTACCAAAGTTTCAAAGTCTTGAAGTAGTTTGAGGTCGTCCATCACCCAGAGGTGAATACGAACTGCCAGATCCAGAGGGATATGTGGTGATGGATCACATATTCCATAGGAATATGTTAGAGGATTTTCAGTTGAAATTTGAGATTCCTGAACCCCGAAGAAACAAAATGAATCTAGACCACCAAATCCATAGGGACACATGGCGACAGATCATGGACTCCAGGGAAATCTATGCGAGAGTTTTCAGTTGAGATCTGAGACTCCCGAAGTCTGGATATATGGAGAGTTGAAGTAAATCTCAGTCGTCAGATAACCCAAAGTAGGATCCTCACCATTAATCATTAGGAGATACATGTCAACATATGAACATCTTCAGGAAATCTATTCGAGAGTTTTTAGCTGAGATTTGATATTCTCAAAGCATGAAGAGACAGAGACCTATAGAAAATCTCAATCGTCAGATTATCTGAAGTATATCTCATTTGTCAAATCATCTGAAGTAAATATCCAATGTCGGATCGTCCAAAGTGAATCTGGACCGTCTAATCCATAAGGGACATGGTGTGAATCTATGGACTCTGGATAGAGTCCCAAAGTAATTCATAGCCATCAGATTAAGAAGGGACGTGGCGTGAATCTATGGACTCTGGATAAAGTCCCGAAGTAATTCATAGCTGTCAGATTAAGAAGGGATGTGGCATGAATCTGTGGACTCCGGATAAAGTCTCGAAGTAATTCATATCCATCATATTAATAAGGGACATGGCATGAATCTGTGGACTCTAGGTAAAGTCCCGAATTAATTCATAGTCGTCAGATCTAGAGGAGATGTGGCGTAAATATGTGAACTCTGGGTAAAGACCTAAAGCAATCCTCGAGCGTTAGATCCAGAGGACAGGTGGCACAAATTTTTAGACTCTAGGTAAAGATCTGAAGTAATCCTTGATCGTCAAATCAAGCGGACATGCATCAGTGGATTATAGGCTTTAGATAAAAGCCATTGGGAAAAAAAGGGTGAAGTTTGAGATTTGATATCTCAGAAGTCTGGATACCTGAAGGAGATCTTGACCGTTGATCAAGAAGAGGGCCACAAGACCGTTGATCTAGTTGAAAGGTCAAACACTCGAAGTAGAAGCAGGGTTGTTGATTTAGGAGGACAAGTGTTTGCAGATAGTCGACTCTGAAAGATTGATGTATGGAGGAAAACAAGGTTTGCAATTTGAAAAGTATGAAGTTTGGAATCACGAATGAGATCACATCCATTGATTTAGGAGGGGCATATATGAACCGTCAGTTCATACAGTACCGTCAATATCAGGAGATTGACGGTCTCATAGCATTGAGGGGATTGGAGCTGCATGAACTTTAAAAATTTGAGGGCGGGCCATAATCCAAACCCTGGTTTTGGAGAAAGAACACATGGAGGCTCGAGGAGAATTGTGGGCCAAAATGTAGTTTGGTTTCAAACCTCCTTTGGTCGTTCCTTCAATTGTGTGTTTGCGTGAGGTCATCGCCCAAGGTCACATCCGAGGAAGGGCCAAGAGAAAAGGGGATAACTCCAACTTTGAGACTTCGCTGAAGCATGAAGGAGAAGGTCGCGGGTATAATAAGACCTGCACCAGAAGCTGGAAGGGCCTATGTTTGATTAAGAGGTGAGAATATCAAGGTCTATAATTCTTGTTTGACTTAGATAATCAGAGAACCTTGACCGGAGGGTCAGGATGAGTCCTGGACTTCCCAAATTAGGAATCATAGAGTGAAAGGATCTGTTCCTGTAAGGAGGACAATTTTTTTTTTATTTTCTCCCCATCGTGGGTGTGTTACAAAGACCACCAAGAAAGGACGCAAAAAATCACCCCCGAATTGTCAAGGGGGACCCCACCGCTCCCCCTCCCCACCCTTCCTTACTCACATATCAATTTATAGTACATGGGATCAATTTTTGCAAAGAATATAACACATACCCAACACTGTCGAGTAGAGTATTAATTATGTCAATCTACAGGTTGTATAATAGTTAAATTTGGTCTAGGAGGTCATATTTAATATTTTAATTGTGACTAAAAAATCAGAATATTAAAGGCCAATATCATTTTGAAATTAAGAATCAATGACTAAGATTCATTTATAGGATCAGGGAGTTTCCACAAAGTTTGTAGATTTTCATAAACCGACATCTAATATCACTCTGATCTTGAAGATCAAAGGTTGAGATTCATTGCAAGATTGAAATAACTCCACAGAAAAAAGTATGCAAAGTAAATTTTTAGGGCCTGTGGGATATGGGTCGTAGAAAAATATTAATGTCATGTTAATTCAACACTCTACAGGAAAAAGTTTACAAAGTTAAGTCTGACAGTCTTGCGGGTTACGAGTCATGGAAAAATATTAATGGCATGTCAACTTGACACTCCATGGGAAAAAGTATGCAAAGTTAAGCCTGATAGGATTGTGGGCTATGGGTTGTGAACAAGTATTAATAGCACTTTAACTCGACACACTGTGGGGGAAATTCTGCGAAGGTGTTTCCGATAGGATTGCAAGATGCTAGCTTTGGAAAATTGAAAATCCAAGGTTAAGTTGGCAATCTATGGGAAAAGTATGTGAGGTGTCTTTGATAGTCTTGCAAGTTGAAAGCTTCAAAAAAGTCACAAATCAAGGTTAATTTACCACTCCATTAGAAAATTACATGAAGTTGTTTATGATAGGCTTGTGGGTTGTGGGATTCAAGAAAGTCACAATTCAAGGTTAATTTTCCACTCCATGGGAAAAGTATAAGAACATGTTTCCAATAGGCTTGCGAGTTGTGGGCTTCAAGGAAATCGTAGTATGAGGTTAAGTTTCCACCCCGATGGGAAGCGTCTGCAAGGAAAATCCAAATAGGATTGTGGTTTGTAGGAAAACCTTTATAATGTGCTACATGACATTTTGATGGGGAGAGTCCACAAATGAGAGACTAACAAGATTCCATAAAGTTTGGTTGATGGTCGATGGAGGAGAATGATGGATGATGACATGGCCAAATCAAGAGATGAAACGTGGGCTCATAAAAAATATGCCATGTCATGTCAGCTATATTTCCAAGGTTAGGTGTAGATCATATTAACGGACTCTTACAACATTAATTCAGTCAAATTCTACAAAAAATGATTAAGTGTTTGAAGGCTGTCAACTTGCAAAGGAATTTTGAGGGCCTAAACAACATTTTCCAGTAGTCGGAATCAAGAAATTTGTGTGTGTCTCTATTGCTATAATATAAAATCTTGGTAATATCTTTCCAACAAGATATTATGGTTGCAAAACATAATTAGTATGAGGAAGTTATAGATGAAACAATACATGGTATAAATTAAGTATCAATTTACTTCTAGAGGGCATAACTCCTTACTCATAAGTTAGTTTAGGACATAGGAGCATCCTGTGGAAAGCTCATGGACCATAGAATAAAACCATGGAAGAAAATTTGGAATCTATGTACATGATTTTGTACAGTATGGGAGAGAAGACACCAATAGCAGTAAGGTGTAAAAATGAGAAAATAGTCTAAGATTTCAATGACCATAACTATCAACTCAGAGCTCATATTTGGGAAAATGAGAAGGCAATTCAAAGTTATTGAGGAGGAGAAGCCATCCATCAACCTAAAATTATGGATGTATCACTATAACTTCTCAAAAATTAAAAATAAAAGAATTTAAATAGTAAAACCAAAGCAATGAGTGGAAACTGCAACTTGAGAAGGTTGTAACTTTTCACTCAAAACTCAGAATGAGGCATGAGTACAACTATGGGAGAGATGTTTCAGAGAGGAAAGTGTCTAAATTATTATAATTTGGATTAGTGCATTTGTGTTATTCATAAATTGATGTGAACATGTAACCTAATTAATAAATTATTTTGCAAGGTGCCTAATTCTAACAACAATTGTTGTATGCACATTTTCTTGCACATTTAGAGGTATAGGAGGGAATATTTGGTTCCTATATGAGAATTAGAGATATGGAATATTCCAAAGGGTCTTAGAACCATTAGTATGAGATCATAGTGCTACATGTCAAAATGGGAAATGTTGATATTGAGTCCAATGGAAGAAGAAGCAAGGAAAATATTGTGGATCTAGATGAAACTATGAGAAGCCTACAAAGGGAAGTGAAAAACTATAGGGAAGATAATGAAAGGATTATGAAATATTAGGAGGATATGCTAAAGAGTCTGAATATGTTGCATAGACAAAGTCAACAAGGATTCTAACTCAAAACAAGAAACCAATGCTAGACAAATGGAAGCATCCAGATACCATGGTAGAAGGGATGATCACATGGATGAAATTCAAGGAGTGTGAGAAAACATCATAATTAACTAGGGAAATAAAATATCATAGGTCATGCATATTCAGGGAGAGAGATAAATCCAAGTGTCCCCTATTAGAATGTAGAGGAGAAGATCTAAGTCAAATATTTTGCAAGGTGAGCTTAGGAAATTCAAGCCACTGACTTTTGATGGAGATAAAAAAAAAGGGATAATATGCCTAAGCATAGATTTTGGGAATGAGGAAATATTTATATCTTCAATATTACCCATAAAATGTAGAAACTGGGTGCGATCATACCAGCGTTAATGCACCGGATCCCATCAAAACTCCGCAGTTAAGCGCACTTGGGCTAGAGTAGTACTGGGATGGGTGACCTCCCGGGAAGTCCTAGTGTTGCACCCTACCCCCCTTTTACTTACTTTCACGCCCCGGATGGGGTGACACGCGGAGGAGCCGCAGGGCCATCTGGACACGCACTCAGCGAGTGTTAAATGCATAGGACCGCCACCCTCGAGCGACCTTTAATGCCGATGGACGACCATAGTAGTAGCATGCTGGAGGAGTTACTTCTCCCTCGCGCGGCATTCAACACCCCAGGCGCACTCGATTTCACGGCTATTATGGAAGGTAGAAGGAGCGGGCAGTTTTATTATCATTCTTCTATGAAGCCCGAGCAAGAGCGAATTGCTCCTGGTGTGTCAAGCGCTGGGTCATTCTCGGTCCTTTCCCTGTGCACAGGAGCATTCCTTCTGGTTTGGGAGCCTCCCTGTCTCCGACAGAGTCGGATTTCGATTTGGTTATTTGATAACTTTGTTCTGCCCATCACTGGCATCTGCGTTGGAATCATGGTCAGGCGTAGGGGTACACCTCACCGAGGTGCAGCATGGGAAGCTAACAAGGCGCAGAGGCGCAGGGAGGAGGAGCTCGAAAGAGCCTTGGCTCTGGCTTCTTCCATTCTCAGGAAGAGAGCTCGGGTTGAGGGACGAGCGACGCTCAACTCCATAGTCGAGCGAGACACCGGTAGCAGCAAGGAGACGGAGGTGACAGAGCATGTGAATTGGTCTTCTGGTTGTGTTGTGGAGGAGGACCCGTCAATTGGGGACCTAACTTGTTTGGAAATGTCAAGTATTAGGGAGACGCCCACTAGGCAGAACAACAATGATGCCCCGACAAGGATGGACGACCTTCCCGGCTGCGCGGTGGAAGAAATTCCTTGG
>JASDQU010882369.1:42088-55127 GCA_032191745.1 Picea mariana | reverse complement strand
AATTGCAACCTACCACCTTCAAGGAAAAGCAACCATGTGGTCAGATAAGCTTAAGAAGGCTAATAACCTTGATGAGAAGAATTTATCATGGAGATAGTTCAAGGGATATTTTCAACATAAATACTTGTCAAAGAATTATTATGATAAGAAGATGAAAGAGTTCTTTGAACTCAAATTGGGAAGCATGAAAATGGAGGATTATGAGAGGATATTCTTTGAATTGCTTAAGTATGTTATCTTCATGTAAGATGATAAGGTTAAAATCCAAACGTTAATAAGTGGGATACCTACTTTCTATAGTGATAGTATACATTATGATAACCCCAGGACTTTCGAGGAGGCCATAAGACAAAATTTATGAGCACCTTTATGAGCAGAGTAAAGGGAAGCCAACTTTCCAAAAATATTGGAATAACAAAATGGAGAAAAGGAAGAAATGTTTTGATACACCTTTTTATAGGAACAAATCTCAATAATATCAACAAGGAAAATCAAGCCAAAATTATCCTAGGATGGTAGATTCTGTCGGGAAAAGACCAAGGAAACAACCCATAAAATGTTGGGGATTTGAGAGAGACCACTTGTATAGGGATTGTCCTCACAAAGGAAAAAGGACAAGGACTGCTCACAATATTCAAGGGGTTGATACAATTGAAGACATGTGAATATCTACTCCAAGGATTTATGTGGCCTTGGACAACAACCATGCACAATACCAATCCCCCATGATTGAAGTGGAAGGCAAAATTGCTAACCAACCCATAACAATTTTGATTGATTATGGAAGTAGCAATGGTTACATATATCTTAACCTTGTTGAAAGATTTCACTTTAAAAGAAGAAATAATGAAAAATCTTGGTTGGTTCAGCTAGCCATAGGGGATAAGAGAAGAATCAATGTGTTGGTTAAGGATTTTCCAATAGAAATGAATGGATTTTCCAATGCGTTGGTTGATATTATATTTTAATATCATACCACTTGGGTCACATGATTGTCTAATTGGTATGGATTGGTTCAACAAACAACATGCTATCCATGATTGCTACACAAAATGATCACCTTTCTTGATGAGGAAGGGTAGCAAGGGAAGGTTCAAGGTATCCCAATGATTGTATCTATTAGAGGTATTTTATCCATGGAGTTGAAGAAGAGTTTCAGGAAGGGATGTTGGATTTTTGTAGTACATATGGAAGAGGAAGACAAAGACAAAATGCCAAGTTTTGAAAAGCATCTAGTCTTGAAATATGTTGAGTATGTAGTTAGGGAGATTCTAGGGTTTCCACCAAAGAGATACATTGATTACTGCATTTATTTGGTGCCATGAGCTACCCAATGTCCAAAAATCCTTATTGGATGAGCAAACCATAGTTGAAGGAGCTTCATATGTAGCTTGAAAAACTACTAAATAAGAGGTATATAAATCCAAATGTGTTACCTTGGGGGTCCCTAGTGCTCTTTGTGAAAAAGAAGGATCGAATCTTAAGGATATGCAATGTTTTCATGAAACTAAGTAAGGTCACCATAAAGAACATATATCATTTTCCAAGGATTGATGATTCGTTTGATCGACTAAAATGTGCAAGAATATTTTCAAAGATTAACTTGAGGTCAGACTATTATCAGGTGAGTATAAAAGAAGAACATATAAACAAGACAAAATTTAGGACAAGATATGGACATTATGAGTTTGTGGTGGTGCCATTTGGGATATCAAATGCACCAGTTTTTTTCATGTATTTGATGAATGGAGTGTTCAGGGAATACCTAGAAAAAATTGTAACTATTTTTTGGATGATACACTCATCTACTCAAAGTCAAAGGAGGAACATGAACAACATTTAAGGATGGTGCTACAAGTTTTGAGAGAGCATCTTCTATCAAAGGGAGATTCATTACTTGGATCATATTATTTCAATAGATGAAATAGTAGTTGATCCTGGGAATATAGAGGCCATTTGAGGATGGCCAACATGAACAAATGTTACAGAAGTCATATCATTTATGGGACTTGCATGCTATTACTGAAGATTCATAAAAGGATTTTCAAAGATTGCAAGACCAATTATTTCTTTGCAAAAGAAGGGAGTGAAATTTTAATGGACTTCCAAATGTGAAGAGAGGTTCCAATAGTTGAAGGGAATTTTGACTAATGTGCCAATGTTGAAGATTGTAAACCCAGATGAAGATTTTGTTGTGTGCACTTATGCATGCAAGGAAGGGCTTGGTGGAGTCCTCACACAAAATGATTATCCATTTTGTTATGACTTAATGAAATTAAAAGAACATGATAGGAATTATTCCACACATGATTTAGAACTGGTAGTTATTATTTATGCATTAAAAAGGTCGAGACATTATCTCATGAACATAAAATTTGAACTAAGGACGAATTATTATGGTTTGAAACATTTTTTTGGATAGCCAGCACTAAATGCCATGAAAACTAAATGGTTGAAATTCCTCATTGAGTATGACTTTGATATAAACCATATCAACAATGAAGAGAACCAAGTTGTTGATGTACTCAGTAGGAAAGTGCACAAAATGATTTCTACAGCCATTAACATGTATAGGTCTGATTTGAAAGATAAAGTTTTAGAGGTTGCAAATTTAAATCAACACTATTTGCAAATAAAACAAACATTACAATGAGGTAATTTTCGCCAAAAATTCAAATATTTTGAGCTAAAAGAAGATGGGATCCTCATGTACAGAGGCAAAGTATATGTGACAAAATACAGAGAGCTGAAAAATACAATGTTGAGAGAAATGAACAATGTGCCATATGTTGGGCACCCAAGATATCATAAATCAATTGCAAATGTAAGAAGCCAATACTTTTGGCCAGGAATGAAAAAAAAGGTGGTTGATTATATAGCTAGATGTCTAGAATGTCAAAAGGTAAAAGATGAACATAGACATCCAATTTGACTGCTTCACCCATTGACCACTCCTGAGTGGAAATATGAAATTGTTATAGTGGACTTTATTACTCAGCTTCACAGAACAATGAAGGAACATGATTCCATGATGGTAGTGGTGGATAAATTGACTAAGGATGCAAATTTTATTCCACTGAAGACAACTCACAAAGCAACTAGCATTGCATAAATTTACACGAAGGAAATTGTCAAGCTACATGGAGTGTCGAAGGCAATTTTTTTAGACAGAGATCCCAAGTTCACATCAAATTTATGGAGAGGGCTATTTAAAGGATTTGGGGGAAATTTAAATTTCATTATAGCATATCACTCAAAGTTAGATGGGAAAATAGAGAGGACTAACAAGATAATTGAGGATATACTAAGAATGCATATAATGGAGCAATCATCCAAGTGTGAGGTTTATATCTAATTAGTCGAATTTAATTACAATAATGGGTAACAAACATCATTGAAGACGAGCCTATTTGAGGCTTTATATGGAAGAAAATGAAACACACCAGTAAGATGTGATAACCCAACAAATAGAGCAATTATTGGGCCATATTTTCTAAAGGAAATGGAAGAAAAAATGATAAAGATCAGGCATAATTTAAAATTTTCCCAATAAATGTAAAATTGTTATGTAGAAAAGAACAAGACCTATAGAGATTTCGAAGATGACAAGCATGTTTTCTTAAAAGTAAAAGAGAAAAGAAGCTCTTTAAGATTGGGATGTTGCCCAAATTTTGCAGTGAGACATAGTGGGCCTTTTGAAGTATTGAAGAAGATAGACCCAGTTGCATACATGCTAGCATTGCTTGCATTCATGAGAGCTCAGAATGTATTTCATGTGTCTTTATTGAATAAATATGTTTTTGACCCTAATGACATAATTGATTTCATTGTGAGCCAGGTGGAACATGAAGGAGGATTTCACATGGAACTAGTGCACATCTTGGACCAGAAAGTCAAAGTTCTTAGGAAAAAAGACATCATCCTGGTAAAGGTACAATGGACCTTCTATGGTTCTGAAGATGCTACGTGGGAGAATGAGGAGACCATGCTAGAGGAGTACATATATATTTTTTCAATTTTGAAGAAAAAAAATGTAAGAATGCAAGAATCCATTTCGGGCAGCTACAGTTCCTGGAACCACGTCTTGGAGCTTCCTAACCAACCTTTGTTGGAAGCCTTCATAAAATAACGGTACGATTTGAGAAAATGCGTGCAAAGAAGGGGGTACATTCATTGGGTCAGGTAGGTTGAGATGCATAAAATATTGTGGTTGGAACTACTACTGGAATTGTGAAATTTTGCAAATTTTTTATTTTTGTTAGTATTATGATGTAAAATTTGTACGTATATATTGGCAAGGTGTTGTGCATAGAGGATGGTGTAAAATTGTAGGGGAGGTAGAATGTAACATCTCTACTATAATCCTTAGTTTATTAATGGATAATGTAGATATGATATATGGTCAAGCAATGTAATATGTGAACTTCCATATCTAGAATTTATAAATAAAAAGGTAATGACAGTTACAGATGAACATGGACAATAATATGCAAGTTGATTTATCCACAATAAAGAAGGGGTATAAGGGGGTCTTATTCATGGGTTTTAAATCCAAAACCTTTTTCTTGATTTTAATGTTTTCAATGAACCTTCTAATTATTCCATTGAGAGTGGAAGATCCCAATTATTGAATACATGTAAGAGGGTGGCTATGAGAAGTCACATCCCTAGTTATTGAGATCACGGGGATGAGTATAATCATCTTAGGGAAGAGTGTGAGTCAAGTAAGCGGGAAAAAGGAGAAGAAATCCATATGTTAGATTAGGGGAGTTTTATGCATGGGAATGAGGAGACATCAAGGGAGGAGAGCGTTGGATCTTGAAGGAAAAAATTGTGGACTTTTCAACAATTGTTGGGAGTTGTTGAGCACTGAAGGAGAAAGCTACCAGGTTTGTAGAAGAAGTATGTTTTCAAGCTTATAGAGTGAAATCCCCATGTGAGAATTTTCACTAGAGAAACAAGGTTGTTGTTGTTAGTTTTTCCTGGTAGCTAACATCCCCAGAGTCCCCAACAAAGAGATTCATGGCCAACCTGTGCTGGAAGCCTTGATAAAAGAATAGTACAACCCAAGCGATTGCTTGCAGAGAAGGGGGTACATTCATTGGGTCGAACAGGTTGAAAGGAAGAGAGCTAGAGGAGTTGGGATAGCTGCATGAAATATTAACTAGTTGTGGGAATATAAAGCTATGAGTGGACAATGGAGAGACACCCTCTTTTGTGGATTCCTAACCCCATCTCAAGGGTGACTTGTTGTTGAAAATTGAGACAACAAACCTATAGTTCAGTGGAACATCCATTTGTTGCAGTTAATTGCACAATTATTATAAAAAAAAAAGGTGTTTTATCTTGTCTCTCAGTCATATTAATGGTTTAATTTGTTGTACATTAACTATGTACTTTGAGATGATTTATATACTATCGTATGGAAGTAGATTAATTGCATTCATGTTTTAAATTATTGTTGTTAAACGTATGAACGTTTTTAACATAATACGTTGTATTTAAATGAATTGTATCATAATTTTTTATAGGTTTAGTAGTGTGGGACTTTGCATAATTTACCAACTCTCTCACTCATATCCATTTTAATCTTATATTATTTAAAATATTATTACTCGTTTATTAACAATATTGGAGGTGGGTGTTTCTTTTTAAAATATTATTACTCGTTTCTTAACAATATTGAAGGTGGGTGTCTAATCTTCTTAGAAAACGATTGGGCCTATAGACTCAACAAGAAGGTGAGGTATCTCATCACTTTTCCCATCAACTTGTAATCTAGATCTAATATATTTTCTTAATTATAGAGGATTCGTCCTTTGAGGAAATCTCTTATTCCAAGGTCGCCTTTTTTCTCGTTCCCAAATACTCCAATTCCACAATAATTCAACCATGGTATCTTTCTAGAAAGTTATGTCAAATTAAAATTTCTTCATCATTGCTTCTGAACATTTCATTTACTTAGTCTCCGCCATTACTACATCGTGCGTTGATACCATGCTTCTCCTTTCCAAGTAGGCCAACTATGACTTTACTCCCTTTCAAAATGGACTTTACCCACTTCGTCGCTTTTCTCCTTTCTCTATTGTTGTATGTTGCATGTCGAGTTAAATTAAGATATATTAAATAATTTAATTTAAGCAAAATGCATAACATAGTCATGAAGCATTAACTCAATGTTGTACTAAACTATTAATAACAAGTAACCATTGCACTAATTAAGATATGTAGAAAACTCAAAGCATTATAATTATATATATGATAAAGATTTTATCACGTTTTAAATTATAATATAATATGGTAAAAGGCTCCAGCCCGATTACATTTATTTATATAATTAAAAGTATACATTAACATCAACTTAAAGTCATATTATTTATGTCTACATGTTAGACTTCAAATATGCATGGATGCAACAAATCATGCTATGTATGTTGGTAGATAATTATATCCAAAATACATGAAATAAGGACATGGGTTTTCATCGTTATCACTTATCCTAACCCAACATTATTTGATCCTAAGATGTACTTCCTCCAAAAGCAAATGCATCTCAAGACTATCCAACTATGAATTAATGATGATGAAAATATGAAGTGTTGAGCAAATGCATCTCAAGACTATCCAACTAAGAATTAATGATGAAGAAACTATGGAGTGTTGAGCAATGTTTGTAGAGTTTATGTTGTAAACATAGTGTTCAAGATGGAGAAATGGAGTCATGTGAGGAGATAAAGGCTATAGAACGACTACAAAGATGAAATTATATTTAAAGAAGTTGGTATTGATATTTTCAATTAGATATCAATTAGTCCCTATGTGTTAGTGATATACTACAACGAAAAAATATGCTTCATGAGTGTTGGGATTGGGATATTAAAATAGCCAATTGCATATTTTTAGTCATTATATACATTCTTAGGAGTTGGTGATCCAATTGTTTCATTATACAAGATGTTGGGTGTGAACATGCTCATTTTTTTTTATAATTAAAGGATATAAGATATTAAGCTAGACAATATAATAAATATAATATATAATTTAATTTGAAATTAAATTTCAAAAGTTATGAAATTGAAAAACATATTAAGTAGAATGCATCATAAAGATGGGAAAGACCAAACGAGTTCTTAAATAGGTTTATTGATCAAAATTGACCTTTGCAACCAACCCAAACCTATTTGGAGGCATAGTCGAAAGTGTAATACACTAGCTTCTCTTTTGATGTTGAACTTATGCCATTGATTGCATTGTACTCTTTTTTCCTTCAAATAGAAATGAGCTCTACCATTCATCAATGTGTTTACGACTCCATAAATAGGGTTTCCACTTAAATTTTCGTGTGATATTGTGTGTTTGTTATTTCTATGTTCATTTATTGTTTGAGCTATGAAATGACTATTTTCGTTTGATATTACTTTGCTATTTTTATAGTTTTTTTTTTTTAAGTAAAAAAGGGGTGGAGCCTATTATATTACCATAAACAAAATACATAGCTGTTAGTGATGCCATCTATCCTGCCTGAGAAGGAAACCGGGACAACTGGTCATCCTTGTCCATGTGTCACCCAGTTTGCAGAATTAGCAAAATTAACAAAATTGACGATGCTACGTCCTGCCCGAAGGAAACCAGGACTAACAGTCACGAGCATGAAACTGGTTCTCCTAACTAGTGCTAAGAAATACTGGTAGCTAGCTATCTTAAGGCATAAAGTATAACAGCAAAACCAAAAATAAAGTCTAGTTCTGAACATTAGGTAACCTTTGAACCGGGATGCTTGTCCTCATCCTCGACATGCCTCCATCTTGATGGGAATGAGTAAGCTTGCGCACAGGTTGGACATTGTTTCTTTGGCGGAGTTATGGAATGTACCGCAAAGAACATGTCAAGCCACTGATCCATTCGCGCGAGGCGGAAGATTTGATCTTCCAGCATATTCCTCATCTCAAAGATGAGACTGAGGTATCCCCAGTCAACTGAAGGTTGCTGCTCCGGGCGATGGCTGTCCATGAACTCCTCGCTGTTGGCCGCTTCTGCTTCCTACGTCTTGTGCCGTTGTCGTGCTTGCGCTTGCCCTTCCGCCTCCTTGGTGGGTTCCGGAGGAACCTCTTCTTCCACGTAACAGGGGGATTAAGGCTTCTCTGCATTGGTTACCTGAGGGTCGAGCGTGCTGCTTGCAGGCGGTGGTTTGCTATCCGAGCCAAAGTTCGAGCTTTGATTCCAATTTTCCGGTACCATAAACAGGGTATGCTCAGGAGGGCTTTCGAGGCCTCCTTCCGAGATGACTTCCTCCACGTACGCCATTGGAGGTGTGCGCGGTCTGTTCCTTCGTCGCCTGGTTGCCATCGCCATGGTTTTCTCAAAGTTCTCCTTCCTCTTGCATTGCGACTCCGCCATGTACCATGCCGCTCCTCTTCGTGGTTTCCCTCTGTCTCGAGGCATGGTGGGGTGCCAGTGAATTATCTGGATGCTATCAACTACAGTCGAGTTGCTCCTGAGTATGGCCGAGGTTTCCAAGTGCGTCCACTGTTCCAGTGAAACGAGAGAGCGGCTGCTGCAATTCTGGTTCGCCTGTTGAACGGAGGCCTCCGGGAGTGACCTGATGCTTGGTCTTACGACTTGGACAATGAGCGCGAATGTAAAGACAATCGCCATAACTTAAACAATTCCCATAGCCATTAAAGTCTACTGGATAGTGCGCTGGGGGCGGGTACCCTTCCCTTGCGCGAGGGGCCTTGCCGTTTGAATGCTCCTGCGCGTATTCATGCTGAGTTATTGTCTGAGGTGATGTGAGCCAGTGGATGCATTAAAGCTACATCCTGGCTCACTCCCGCATGGCACCATTGCGACCCGTGCCACCCCATCTGGGGAACTTTGCTATTTTTATAGTTAAGATAACTAACAATAAGTCATTATTATTGGCTAGTCATTGGACATATTAATCAATTGAATGGATGGAAAGACATATCGATTATGTTTTATAGTTTGATTCCTTTTGGAACCCAACATTTAAGGGGCATTCCACAAGTTCACGACTCTTTACATGTGAAGAGATATTGCTATCAAACCTTGAAGAAATATTTGGAGGGGCAACTCTAGAAGGACCTACCACAAAAGTTCCATGGAATTGAATAAGAAGTATAGAAATTCCACTCATTATAATCACCAAGAGAGGTAGAAATAAGGAGAGATCCTACATCCAAACAATTAACATGATCAAGGGTCTTTGAATGAAGATATGCATCAACAAACTCCTAGGTATAAGTTGAACCATGAAAATGAGCATGATCTCTAGACAAATTCGATTACAAAGTCTACAATGACCTCAAAATCATGAAAGAGCACAAAAGTATCACATGTTTAGTGAATTGTGGGAGATTTTTACAAGTGAACTATACATAGCAGTGACAAAAAATAACAAATACACCAAAATGTATTGATCAAATATGTCAAAGATATCCATCTTCAAGGCAAGTGTTGTGTGATGGATCAGATATTCAGTCTTAGCACCATCTAGGAATAGGAGGAGGATGACCCTACCATTAGATGGATAACATTGAAGGGTAACTTATGGGGTGTTTCACTAAAATGGTCCTAGAGATATGAGGAGAAACACTCATTCCACAACTAGGAGGACATTCTCCTCTTGTTCAAGGATGCATATGGACATGCAAACATGAAAAACCAATCATTCATAAAATACAAGATGCATGTTGAATCAGAGGTGAGGAGTTTGATAGATAAATATACTAATTGAAGGAAATACTTAGTCTATTGATGTAAAATGTGGTGAGTACCTGCACAAGAGATCT
Organism: Picea mariana; assembly: GCA_032191745.1. Taxonomy (NCBI): domain Eukaryota; kingdom Viridiplantae; phylum Streptophyta; class Pinopsida; order Pinales; family Pinaceae; genus Picea; species Picea mariana. The sequence goes on along the minus strand of JASDQU010882369.1, from coordinate 45,315 downwards.
AGCTAGTAGAAGAATGAACACAACTTGCAAAAGTGAGAAGATGAGAGAAAAATTGGAGAGAAAATAATAAAATTGTATTAACAAAATGAATGAATGATAAAATACACATGATATAATTTGTATAGCTCAACTAATGTGCCATAGTATTGGTATAGTGATGCAGGAGAATCACCAGCAAAGCACAAGCATGGAAGACAGTTGGGCGCACTAGAATGTATTTTGAAATGTTTTGAATTTCAAAAGATTAGTGTATTAATGTGATATCCAACAAAGATTTTTTGAGTTATGAACATGTTTAATGATCAGAGGCTGAACCATCACGTAAGATCGGTGGGGAATTTATGTTGTTTTATGAGAGGGATTGTAGTACATATTTGGAGCTTGCGCTCTTATCTGTATGACTCGATATTTATTGTAATAGATGTTAAGTAGTTGATGACATTTAATTTCGATAAGATAGCATAGAGTAGTTGGAGGGAAAAGATCGAAGAGCACCCCTTTTGTATAAAGCTTTGTAATATTGCCTAGTAGTGGTTGTTGTTGGAAGGTTGCTCATAGAAGATAGCTGATTCATAGTGTATATGTTAAGGAGTAATGAAGAACAATGTATGAATGTATGTAAGTTTCAGTTGAATGAATATAACAGAGGAATATTGTTCCAAATGTGTGTGGTTTTCATGTCTATCTGAATGAATGAATGGTAGACTTTCTGTTTAATTTCAATTCTCTCTTATTTATTGTTCTTGTATCCATGACCACATTGGCATTTTTGAATGTATGAGTCACTGTGAAGAGTGAATAAGTTTCAATTGTTTCTCTTCATTGAGAGAGTGAAAGGTGTGCATAGTGTCCGGAAGGAGTGCATGACTGAGTCTGTTTTGACTCAAAATATGAGAAGAGATAGCGAAACTTATCTATGCAAGGAGTGCATCAACGTTCGCAAGTAGTGTGTGATAGAGTTTTCATGATTCAAAAGCTCAGGAGAGGTAGCATGATTTCGGTCACGAGAGAAAAAAGCAGTTGGAGAACACTCAGAAGGAGTGCGAATCCATCCATAAGGAGAAGTTCAGTTGTGGATGAAAATTTGTTGCAAGGTGTTCATAGATCGAGATTTTGATCAAGTATCAAAGGAGGTGTTGAGAGGAACAAGGGGAAACAGAGGAAGTAAACCTCAGGAGGGAGAGCGGTGGAAATTCTTCAAGTGAAGAAGTCCCTAAAGTCTTCATTGAAAATCAGTGGATGAGATTCGTTCCGAGAGGAGGGAGGCAAATGATTCCAGACCATCGGATCTACGAAATCTACGCAGAGGATAGTCGATAAGTTTTTAAGCACTTAGGAGTTCATAAAGTTTGGAGGCTTGATGAAAGTGAAGTCGCAAAGTTTGAAGTCGCGAATGGATTTCAACCATTGATTGTGAAAGAGGCACGTGGCAACGAATTAAGGAATTCGCGAATCAGAAGTCTGGAGGTTCGCGGGCAAGAAACCTATATTTTTGCGAAGTTGCTAAACCCGAACCATAGTGGGGCCAACATATTTGAGGAGACACGTGATGAGATCTCAGAGATTTGGAGTAGTTCATTTCAGAAAGAAGAGAAGAAAGAGTTTGAGATATCCCTGAAGCCCGAGTTGCGAAGGGGTCGACCCACGGTCATAACCATGGTCACCAAGAAGAAAAAGGGACCCAAAGAGTCGCTTCAACTTAGTATTTTAAACGATCCAAGACCGAGAGGTCGAGAAATCCTTTGGAGGGAAGGGATTTTGTGTTAGAGTGGTATTAGATCAATTACATAATTTACTAATGTAGGGAGAAAGGTAAACTGATATCAGTGAGAGGTATCAGAAGCATCAACACAATGCCACCTAGAAGACGTGCAGAGCCACCCGTATCCAATAGAGCTATGGAAAGGGAGATGTGATAAATGCGTGTGAGGATGGATGCCATGGATACAACACAAAGGAGAGTGCCTGATGTTGGAGACATTAGCGAGGAAGAAAATGAAGAAGTAGAGGTCAAAGAAATTGTAGCTGAGGTTGCTGCGGAAAAACTCTTGCTAAAAGCGGTCGTCAAATTGAGAGCCAGAGAAAATATTGACATCCATATGTATGAGGGAAATTTAGACAAAGAATAATTTCTTGATTGGATACGAGTAATGCACAAGTATTTCGACTATGAGGATGTCGAAGAGGAGAGAAAGGTAAGACATGTTGTCACTAGGTTGAAAGGACATGCAACACTGTTGTGGGATGAACTGTAGGCCGACAAAAGAAGTAAGGGAAAATGAAAGATCAAGAGTTTGGATCGAATGGTAGCCAAGCTAAAGGCGAAATTCATACCCAAGGATTACCAGATAAGTCTGTTCAGGAGGATGCAGAACCTGAGACAAAGAGTATTGACTATGAAGGAGTACACAGAGGAGTTCTACAAATTGAACATTAGAGATGGACAGAGAGAGAGGGACAAAAAGAAAGTTTCTAGAAACATTAATGTCCTAAGGTATGACATCTAGGACAAAATCAACATGGTGACAGTCAGGACAGTCGAGGATATGTATCAAATTGTGTGGAAAGCAGAAGAGAAGTTGGCTAGGAAGCAGAGTCAACAAAACAGAGGTCAAAGTTTGAACAGAGGAAAAGGAGTTGCCTAGGATAAAGCACAGAAGCCCAAGGATGAGGTGTAGAAACCACATAATCACCCTGAGAGAGGAGGAAGTTCCTGAGGAAGACGGGGTGGTGGTAGAAACTCTATTCCCAGAGGAAGAGGAAGAGGCAGAGGAGGCGAAGTGAGATGTTATGCCTATAGAAAAAACATGACACATGTCTTGGGATTGTCCTGAGAGGATCAAAGGAGGTGAAGCTCACATTTAGGAAGCATAGAATTGAGATATTGAGGTAGAAGGTGTACAGGATGGGAAATACTTGATGATGAAGAAGGTTCTTTTGAAGCAAGAGCCAGAGACTAAAAAGCCAACGCAAAGGAACAATTTGTTCAGGATATCTTGCAAAATGAAGGATAAGATTTGAGAGGTGATAATTGATAGTGGGAGCACTGAAAACTTAGTATCCACAGATATGGTGGAGAATCTAGAACTAGAGATGACTGCACATTTGACGCCCTATAAGGTCTCATGGTTGTAGAAAGGTCATCAGGTAACAGTCACTCAACAATGGCTGGTTGAATTTAAAAAATGAGGATATAGAGATGGAATTTTCTGTGACATGATTCCCAT
>JASDQU010882369.1:20847-41846 GCA_032191745.1 Picea mariana | reverse complement strand
TTATCCTTACCAGTACTTCAATGGAATACTTTCTTGAGGAAGTTCAGGAACTTCTAGAGAATTTTGCTGACATTGTAGTGGATGAGTTGCCAAACTCATTACCACCTATTAGGAGTATCAACCATCACATTGACATGATACTAGGAGCAAGTCTGCTGAATACAAAAGCATACAGGTTGACACCTCAAGAGAATGAGGAGGTGAAGAGACAGGTCCAGGATTTGTTAGACAAAGGATTGGTTAGAGAAATCTTGAGTCCATGTGCAGTGCCAACTGCATTAAGTCCAAACAAGGATGGAGGATGGAGAATGTGTACGGACTCAAGGGTCATAAACAAGATCACCATCAGATACATATTTCCATTACCAAAGATGGATGACTTGATGGATTTCTTGAGTGGAGCTAACTATTTTTCAAAAATAGATTTGAAAAGTGGATATCACTAGATAAGGATGAGGGAAGGTGATGAGTGGAAAATAACATTCAAGACAAATGAGGGGTTATATGAATGGCTTGTTATGCCATTTGGCTTAACAAACTCTCTGAGTACTTTAATGAGGCTGATGAATGAAGTGTTAAAAGATTTCATTGGTAAGTTCGTGATTGTATATCTGGATGATATACTGGTATTTAGCAAGACTAACGAGGAGCACTTGAGACATTTTACATTGGTGATGAGAAGGTTGCAGCAAGAGAAGCTGTTGATTAATTTGAAAATGTCCTCTTTCATGAAAACATAACTCATTTACTTGGGTTTTTTCATTTCTTCAAATGAGTTGAAGATGGATCCCGAAAAGGTGAAAGCAATCAAAGAATGGCCGTCACTGAAGAATATCTTTGAGGTAAGAAGCTTCCATGGATTAACAAGTTTCTATCGCCAAAGTTCATCAGAAATTTTAGTGGGATTAGTGCTCAAATGATGGATACATTGAAGAAAATACACAAGTCTTTCAAATGGACAGAAGAGGCTAAGAGGAGCTTCAACATATTGAAGGAGAAAATAACGGAACAACCAATTTTGGTTTTACCATATTTTGGAAAGACATTTCAGGTGAGATGTGATGTGAGTGGAGTTGCAATTAGAGCGGTCTTAAGTTAATAAAACAAACTTGTTTCATATTTCAGCAAGAAGATGAATGAAGCTAAAAATAAGTACTCCACATACGACAAAGAATTCTATGCCATAATTCAAGCCTTGAAGAAATGGAGGCACTATCTTGTACCGAAAGAGTTTGTTTTGTATAGTGATAATCATGCTTTGAAATTCATAACCAGATAGGAGAAGCTAAACCAAAGACATGCTAAGTGAATAGAGTTTATGAAAAATTTCACTTTTCTCATTAAACATATTTCTAGAAATTCTAACAAGGTTGTTGACGCATTGAGTAGAAGAATTTTGATTCTGTAGGAATTTCAAGTCAAGACCTTGGGGTTTGACCACCTTAAGGAAATGTACCACAGTGATCTAGATTTTTGAGAGGCATATGAAGCGTGTGCAGATACTGTGCTCAAAGACAGGAGCCAGTGGGACGAATATCTGATTCAGGATGGTTTGTTGTTCAAAGGATGTCAATTGTGCATACCAAGATGCTTGATGAGGGAGAATTTGTTGAATGGAAATCATAGTGGAGGTCTACTCGGATATTTCGGCCATGAAAAAACATTTTCCCAATTAAATGGTTCATATTATTGGCTAGGTATGAGAGAAGGGGTGAAGATATTTGTGAACAATTTTAATATTTGTCAGTATGACAAGGGGAAGAAGCATAACACTAGGTTGTATCAACCATTGCCGATTCCAAAGAGGCCTTGGGATGCATTGAGCATGGATTTTGTGTTGGGATTGCCAAGGACACAAAGAGGAAGTGATTCCATATTTGTGGTGGTGTAAATATTTCCGAACATGGCACACTTTATCCCATGTCAGAAGACTAGTGATGCAACGCATGTTGCGAATTTGTTTTTCAGAGAGGTTTTGAGACTCCATGGATTGCCCATGAGCATAGTTTCAGACAGGGATACCAAATTTGTTGGTCATTTCTGGAGGAAATTGTGTAAAAATTTAGGGACAGAGCTATCTTTTAGTTCTGCATATCATCCAAAAATGGATGGATAGACCGAAGTGGTGAATAGAAGTTTAGGAGATTTGCGGAGGAGTTTGGTCACTGAACACCATATTCAGTGGGATCAGATTCTAGCACAAGAAAAAGCACTGGGAAAATTCCATTTAAAATCATGTATGGAATGAATCCGAGAGGAGCATCGAAGATGAGAGATATGAAGCAGAGCGAGTTTAGAAGCTTTGGAGACGAATACTTCGTTGCATAAATGCAGGAACTTCACAATCAGATCAAGGAGCAATTGAAAAGGAGAAACAGTGAATATAAGCACAAAGATGATCAGCACAGGAGAAAGCTTGAATTTGAAGTTGGAGATCAAGTTCTAGCACATATAAGGAAGGAAATATTCCCGAGGGGAACATACAATAAGCTGAAGTTGAAAAATATAGGACCATGTAAAATCCTGAGTAGATTTGGGGAGAATGATTATGCGTTAGAGCTTCCAAAAGATGTTGGTATATCACCGATATTCAACATTGCAGACCCGTATCCTTACTGGGAAGATAGATTCGAAGAATCAAAAGCTCAAAGAAAGATCCAATGGGAGAAACAAATGCCTGTACCAGAGAATCTGCAGATGGAAAAGATGATAGATCGATGAGTTGGTAAGAAGACCAAAAGGAAGACATATTTTGAATATTTAGTGAAGTGGGAGGGACGACCAATAGAAGATTTCAGTTGGGTTGGTGAAGCAGATATGCAGGAGCATGGAAGATCGATGTAGGATCTCATGTACAGGATTCCATGAAGTTTTCAGCCAAGGGAGTATGATGCAGGAGCATCGCCAAAAAAGCGCAAGCGTGGAAGAGAGTTGGGTCCACTAGAGTGTATTTTGAAATTTTTTGAATTTCAAAAGATCAGTGTATTGATTTAATATCTGACAAATATTTTTTGAGTTATGGACATCTTTAATGATCTAAGGCTGAACCATTGCGTAAGATCGATGGGTAATGTATTTTTCTTTACGATATGGATCGCAGTATAGATCTATATCTTGCACTCTTATCTTTCTGACTAGATATTTATTTTAATAGATGTTAAGTAGTTGATAGCATTTAATTTCGATAAGATAACATAGAGTAGTTGGAGGGAAAGGCTCGAAGAGCACCCCTTTTGTATAGAGATTTGTAATATTTCCTAGTAGTGGTTATTGTTGGAAGGTTGCTGATAGAAGATAGATGATTCACAGTGTATATGTTAAGGAGTAGTGAAGAACAATGTATGAATGTATGTAAGTTTTAGTTGAATGAATATGACAGAGGAATATTGTTCCAAATGTGTGTGGTTGTCATGTCTATCTGAATGAATGAATGGTATATATATTTTTTTAATTTCAATTCTCTGTTATTTCTTGTTCTTGTATCCATGACCACATTTGCATTATTGAATGCATTAGTCACTGTGAGGAGTGAATAAGTTTCAATTGTTTCTCTTCATTGAGTGAGTGCAAGGTGTGCATAGTGCAAGGAGTGCAAGGTGTGCATAGTGCAAGGTGTTCAAGAGACCCTCTGAAAGGAGAGAATTAGGGAATCTCTCATTAGTTAGCCAGAGGTACAAATAAACAACTTGATGATTAGAAGGAGATCGAATGAATAGGATGTTCACAAAACAATGACCCTGTGTGTCTCTTGCATGCACCGGATGTAAGTAGTGCACGAAAAAGACCCTCTGAGTAACAACCAATAAGGAATACTGTCGACAAAGGAGAGAAAACCACAAATAAGGCTAATGGCATCCAAGACACTCCACAAATCCTAATGTGTGAATAGAGTTCTTGTCGTTGAACACAAGGGAAACCCCCCAGTCAATGACCAATGAGGAGATGTCAACTACTGGGTTCAAGATTACCTACCCATAACAAAAGTAGGAACAGGGTGCATGGTAGGACTACAAGTTTATGTGAATTTGAGATATATTGAGGGTATGGCCGAAAATAACTCAGGCATCATAGACTTGATGATAAGACTTTGTGATGCAGGAGGCATCAACGAACTCTCCATAGGGACTGCAAGAATAACCAGTCAGACGAGTAAACTCTAAGTAATGAGCTCAACTTCCTAAGGTCATGCTAAACCCAAAATTTGGATGACAATGGAATCAAAAGTTTGTTCTCTGTTCAAAGTAGACTTGATTGCTGCCGATATGAGATAATATTCTTTTCCCACCCATATTTTTTTCCATAGGAAAATAAATGTTATGATATAGAATAAGAAATGAGTTTCATGAGTAAGAAACTAGCTACAAACAGTGGAACATACCTATGTTGAATGCAAGGAATTGCATGCTGTGCATGGACACTCAGGGTTGTTTCCTCTTAAGGTACAAGGTGTCAAGCTGCAAAGGATATAAAAAAGTATCTACTTGGATAGTGATGCAAATTGTTGAGTAATATGATTATAACAAGAAAGAGGGAACAATAAATAGGCTCAATACTGCAAGCAAGATGATGGAATGTGATTACAACTTAACTCCAAAGAATGTCCCTTTTCGTATATTTAGTCCCCTAGCCTTGAAAAAGTATAAAATAATACCCACGAGAACTCTTCTAGAAAATGTTGACTAGAGTATTCCTTTTTTGTAAGTAGTCTACTTGGTTCGAAAAAGGGTTAAACTTACACCAAATAGATGTACTTTCAAATCCATTTATCGAGTGTGAAAGATACAAGTTCATTCAAAAATCTTTTCAATTTTTACAGAGATAGAAAATATATTAAATAAGACTCAAGGATGATGTTATAATCAATGTATCATGGGGGAGGCCAAGGCTCCCATGCAAGACTTCTATTGAAATCCATCGACTCACTAGTAATTGACACAGGCTTGGGAGAACCCAAAGCTTTCCAAGCCGAGGAGGATAAAATTATTGCAGAGGATCCTTGCAGAGAAGGAAGCTGAGGCTCTACAAGATCATTCCAACCAAAGGAAACTATCATAGGACTTGGAGGGAGCGTTCTCGAACAGAGTAGAATGCTCCCTCGTTCAAAAGGTATAGAAATAGAAATTCTAAGGACATGGTCAAAAGATGCATCACCACCCAAAATAAGAGTGGGATTGACTAAAGATTGCATCGACAATGTCACTTCCTTAGAATTTTACTCTCTAAGAGAAGAGTGGGATTAGCTAAAGATTGCATCAAAGAGACCACTTATTCAACCCTTGGTTGAATAAGATGTGAGACAACATGGTCTAGAGATGAATCACCCAAAAAAATAGGAGTGGTATCAGCCAAAGATTGCATCGACACTACAGATGTATCAACCAAAAAAGGATTAGAATGTTTGGAAACCAAAGACGATTCAAAACCCGAAGGGCCCCTAGACAAGGATCACAGTTCTTGTACCATGGTAGTAGCAGGGCACAAGTGAGTTATATGATCTCCTTTGCAAAGTATACAAAGGAACTTCAGATTACGTCTTATACGTCGAGGCTTCTCAATCATATTAATGCCCCTAGTATGACCTGCAGTGATTGGTGACATGCTCTCAGCATGACTTGCAGAGAATAGTAGTAGATCTCCAACATGAATTGTAGAGGTTGGTAATGTATATGAAGTGTGATTAGAAGTGACTAGAGTTATGCCCCCAACATGAATTGCAGAGGTTGGTTTCATGTATTCAACATATTGCAGAGGCTATTGACCTATCTCCAATATGAATAGCATAGGTTGGCGATATAATGCTAGTATGACTTGCAGTGACTGGAATTGTGATTCTATCATGACATGCATTGGATGGTTTATTTCCCCCAACATGACTTGAAAATGTTGGTGACAAGTGTCTAACATGAATTGCATCAGTTGGTGACTTAATGCCAGTATGAATCACCATGAATGGACTTGTGCTTCTAGCATTACTTTCAATGGTTGGTTGCGGTATCAGAGACCAAGGTCTCCAAGAAAAATTTGTTTTGAGAGATCGCAGACCAAGAAAGGTTCTGGTGTACACCACGACCCTGTCTGGAAGGATAGTATTTTCCTCCCAACTCATTCATAAAAAGGTTGTAAGGGAATCATCATCGAGGAAGTCGCTTGCGAGGAGAAAGTGACATGATAAGGGTTACTCATGTGAGGATATACATTTTCCCTAGATGAAGGAAATTCATGCAAGGGGTTTCCCATACTATAAAAATGAATCCCTCAAAATGAAACACCAGATATTAGAGGGAGGTTCTCAAGGATAACATCACCCATAGGAACCATCATAGTGGAAGAAGGATAGATGGACGGGATGTAGGAAGTAGAAGGACTGCCCATTTGAGCACTCGATCCTGGAAAAGTGAATCTAGGATTGGGTCCATAGGAAGGAGGAGTCCAACTTCCCACCATGGGAGTTGGTTGAGGGATATGACCCCCTTAAATGAAAAGGAAGAATAAGGAGTCATCATGCCCCCAGACCTAAATATAGGATTCATATAAGACGACGAAATAGAGGATGACAAGTGCAACGTCAGGTCTTTCATACCAAAAGAGAAAGGATTAGAGGCCCAAGGCATTGAATGAGGAATATGATTCGGTGTACTAATCATAAATACAAAAGGATTCATCCCCATGGATTGAGAAAATACCATCGGTTGGGTAGCGCTAACTGAGGGAGTCATGGGGGTTCCACCAACCATAGAAATGAAAAATCATGATGTAATAAAAAATACTAAGGCCAACTAATAATAAAAGAGAACACTCCTAAATAAATAAATAAAGATAAATGCACACAAACGTGATATAGTGGCTGAAAAGGGGCCTCCCTCACTAGAGTAGGTATGTCTCACCCAAGAGGGGCCTGAGACTCTCTGCAAAATATTGGAGGAATAAGAATCAATTATAAGGGCTCTTATAGGCTTAACAACATAGTCAGTTAGATTCCCTGGGAGAGGTAATCCTCTATAAAGGTTGTGTGTTGTCCGACCCTTATCTGACTTAGGGTACCTACAAAATAACCCCTGCAAGTAAACTATGTGGCTACCTATGTCAAGCAACTAGAGTCATCACAATATAACCAATGTGTAGGTGAACAGTCGTAAGTCTGTTCCACCATATGGTCTAGGTAATAAATCTCGAAATCTTGAATGCATCACCTCTCATGGAGGTAAAGGTACTAGAAAGACCCCCAAATAAGAATAGAACCCTAGAAATATCTCTGATGCTAAGAAGGTATTAGAGGGATATCTCTGCAACCATCTTTGCATGACCTTGTGCTTAACTCTAGTGTGAGCGGAGCTTCTTGACATCACTAATTACACAATGGGTCTCAACACTCCTTTTTCAAACACATATTTTTAGTTTAATAACCTTGGAGAATTTTTCTCACAAAATCCTATTCCAAGGCCCTATGTCCTATACTTGTTTGTGTACTTTGAAAGATACAATCGTTTCTAATCAATTTTAATTAACAAACATTAATTTAATGGCTTCTTCTTACTCAAGAGGTGCAGTTGTGAAACTGATGGTATTACGACTCAACATATAAAAGAAGAAAATATAAAAACACTTCTAAGTACTAATCTTAAATTTCAAAGAGATGGTATGCTTCTAAATGCAACTTTTCCAATGAAATCTATACAATTTTAATGAAATGTGATCTCTCCACATGTGTCAAAATCTATGAAAGTAATCAAAAGATCAATTTCCATAATGAAAAATGAGCAAATATTTTTTTATTTTCGATATAAAGAAAATAAAATGCAAGCACTGAATAACAACTTCACATGCAGACCCTACTACAAGGAAAAAGAGACAAGACAAGCAAGATACCGAGAAGCAAACACTCAGACCAATGTGCAAGGACAACCAATAAAAAAAATGATGAGAAAGAATACCTCCCGGAAATTCAACAATAAGAAGGTTTCCTATCACTCTGCAAGCACTTAACAATTAGGAAAGAGATCCAAGAAGACTCAACAACCAACCAAACTCACCCAACAAATACCAAACTCATGTAGCAAGACTCTAGAGTTGATGTATGCAATTGTTTAAGAAAAATTCACGTATGTATGTAGCCTACAAAAGGACAAATCATGTATGTATGCGTCTGTCAAGGGAAAAATCATGTATATATAGTAAAACATTGACAAGGCAAGGGTTAAGCCAAGAAAAACGAATGAAAAGTAAAAATACGTTGTCAAGTAATCGGGGAACAAGAAAACTTAGGATAACAGAGAAGAAATAAAGGAGAACACACTCCAAACCCCAAAAAATAATATCAATCCCCAGTATGGTTGCCAATTCTGTTATGAGGAAAATCTCTCTATGGCATGGGGTAAAACACAACAGATGGAATGACACACGTAAAACATCTCTAATCCCAAATATGCTATGTAAATGAAATGCTAACAAGACAAGGCCAAGAGCCTACCTTTTCCAGATGTTCGATGAAGACCAGCATTGAGCATGCAAATCAAAGCTTTATACTTGCAAAGTTTTCTCAACAACCAAGATACACAAGCATATGGTGATAATATGTAATATTATCATATAGATTATCATAATCCATTAACATACATGAAAAATATGCCCATGTAATAATAATTCAAGTATTTGCAAGATATCAATTGGACAAGAAAAGAGTATTTCTATTAAAATAATTAGTAGAAGTATATAGGTGGCAAACTTTTGTAACGACACACATTGGAACAGAGAAACTAAGTCCCTCCAGCTGGGCCTCCACCACTTAAATCCTCCACCAAATGCAAGCTCATATAAATGAGACAATTAGGTTCTCCATCACAAAGAAGAAAGAGCTTAGGGGATAAACAAGGGGTTCATATTTTCAAGGATAAAGGGATACAAACTCAGTATGAAGTGAAATTTCTCTAGAGTTCCTTTGCTCTCCGTTGGGGCTTAGAAATGTCCTATTTTCATCCACCTTTCCCTTCATCATTCTCCACATTTCATCGCCCCATTAACCTTTCACGATATCATTTCCATAAATATACTTGGGTTTCACCTTATTGTTCTCCACTTTATTCATTTTAGTATTAAAAGGGAATTTGTGATAAAATGTTAGAAAATCAACATGTTTTAATATATATCTCAAAAATGTGTGAGCTATGTACTATGTAGGAATATGAGAAGGATTAATTCAAAAGGACTTCTTGAATACTTCCTCCACCATTTCAAAACTTGAGGAGATAATTCAAGCCCATTCCAAGGAGAATATCATGGAGATTTGGTTGGAATATCTTATCCAAGATATATGAGAGATATGTGTGAGGATTTGAAGGGATTATATTTTTTTAATAATGGGAAATAGGTTGAGAGAAAAGTGGATCTGTAATAATGAGATGGTTATCTTATCTTCAAGGCTCTCATGTATAAAAGAGAGTGTTCTCTCTTCATGAGGATTCAATTAGAATATTGAAGTAGACTAGTAATCAAGTAGAGAATGAGAGTTGTCATTAATGGTAGTCCTTAGGATTTGAAAGAGAAAGTGATTCTTAGCTTTGATTCATAGTTTTGGTTTCCATTCTTTCATTATTATGTTATGAAGATTGATTTGGTTATTGTAATGTAAGATTGATTCATTGGCGTGAGCTCACATATGTTGTTGTGTCATTCAAATCTTCACATGTTGTATTTTCATATTCCTTCATGTAGTTCTCCATTCTTAGATTAATTTCATTTATGCAATTTCCCATTCCTAGATTAATTTCATTTACGCAACTAGATTAATTTAATTCCAAGTCGTGTGTTTCAATTTCCTGCATTATCTTAATGATTCAATTTCAGTCGTAGCTTAAACACTAGATTATACTAGTCCTGCTTCCATATTGCATATACTTTGCGCGTGCTTCGTAAGTTTACGATCCTCGGATTGACAAATTAGATAGTTGGGCAAGTACTACAACTAAGTTAATACAACATTGGTTCAACCCAATATAATGACTGTTGTTCCCTTGTCACAATTGTTGTTCCTTTTGCAAGTAGTGCAGTTCATTTGAACGGAGCAATTGTCATTCCTTTTGTTATGATTGTTGTCCCTTTGCAGGGGTTGCATCTCGGGAGGACGGGTATTGAAAACAGAAGTTAAGAACCTACGTAGGTGACAAGTAAAATGCTTGTGCCAGCGCCTACCTTTGGATGATGCATAGAGGTTATATTTTAGGACATCTTTAGAGCCCAACATTTTGGCGCTGTTGTCGGGGAAGCACAATGGATTGAGGTATTAGTTTCTTTTTCATTTTAATTCATGCAAGTGTGATCTAGACGTGTTGGTAAGGGGTCATAGAAGCTTGTGAGAGGAGACTCCTCATGTTCTCCCTACCAACTAGGTAAAAGTAGTTTCAATTCCTATAAATTTCAATTTATGCGAGAGTGTTTAATTTCTGCAAGTGTAATCTAGACATGTTGGTAAGGGGACATAGAAGATCGTGAGAGGAGACTCCTCATGTTCTCCCTACCAACTAGGTAGAAGTAATTTCAATTTCTGCAAGATTAGTTTTAATTTCTGCAAGTGTGATCTAAATGTGGTAGTTCTAAGGGTCATAGAAGCTCGTGAGAGGAGACTCCTCACTATCCCTACCAGCTATCAAGAGTGCTTAATTTCCGCAACTGTGAAGAGTAATGTTTTTTATGTTTTAATAAGAGTGTTGTTTTTTTAAGTTTTTCATTTTGATTTGGGTGCTATAAGAATCCCATTTTAACATGATTTAACAATGAATGTCATCTTGGAAATACTCACTAAGATCCTGACAGATGTCAGGATTTCCTCTTCCCATGAAGAGGAGATCTTGACAAGGATCAAACATTCAAATACTCCTCCAGAAACAATTGAAGATCCAACATCTGAAGACTCTTATGCATCTGATGATGAACAATTGATTGAAAAGGACATCGAGGAATATGAAGAGGAGGTACAACATGATCTGAGCGAGGAATAACACACCTATAAAATCCTGATCGAACGATGGTTTCAAGTGAGTATTAGGTTAGATACATTTAGTTTTTCTTTTTATTTTCTTAATTCACAATTTCAACAACTAATTTCACACGTTCATGCATATTTTTTATTGTCATTTTCAAAATTGAAAGAAAACATATTCTTATTACTCTTGCATGCATGGCTACATTGGTTGTTTTCTTATATGTAACTAATCTCTCATTTCTAATTAGCATAGTGTAGGTAGGGTTTTATTTTCAAGTTTTTTTTTTAATTTTTTCTAGAATAAGTATGCTCTCCTCCACGCTTCATGCGATTGTGAGGATTAGAAGGTAGGATGAGTGATTGGTTGATTTTAGGAATATCAATTAATTGACAAAAGAAATTTTTTTAGCCTAATCTATTGTTTTCGTCTTCCATTTGCTCATAAATTTTTTAAACTTGTAAAATAAATTTTTACTTTATTTTTTTACTTTAAAATCATAATAGAGAAAAAATAAATGAAATTTGCACATGCTTCTAAAAAACAGTAAGTACGTTAGAAAAAAAATAAGAGGCCCAAAACTAATCAACTCTTAAAATGATAAAACCGTAAGTAAGATGGTCTGCAATTGCAAGATAAGAGTTGCGCTTTTCCACGATGAAACTCCAAGCTGAAACAGTGTTACAACGACACTCTTCTTGTTTTTTTACCTCACCATGTTTTTGCCTTTGTTTCTTATCCTGTAGACACATGGAAATAACCTTGCAAACAAACACAATATCACGAAGGCACAGAAACAACTGCATAAGCTTGATCAAACAATTTGCAAATTTTAAATCTATTATACCAAGCCAAATATTTTCCATATAACTACCTCTACCTTTGTGCCTAGTATTTGATGCTTTGTGGACAGGGTAAACTACTTCCTTTGCTCCTGCTTTTCTATGGGATCTTATACTTACTATGTAGTTGGATCTGCTACTGGTCTTCAATATGAGCACATTTGTTGTATTCACTTTTTGCTAAAAACAAAGAAAATGTCAAGCGGAAAGCAGCAGAGAGGAAGTCCAAGACCATAAGCATATAATTATGACACCCAGGAGGAATCTCAACATCCTATTCCTACGTGTGATTTCTTTGATAACTATGCGTTAACACTATTCGAGAGAGATGGAGGCGGTTACTTATTTTTAATGCAATTTCAGCAATATGAGATCCACTCATGCATTCAAATAAACACAGAGATTTTTTTGTTGGAGGTTGTGAGATTAAATCCAATTTGACTATATCAATTTGATTTGCAACACTATTCTTCAATATCTGACGATGACTGGCGATCTTATTTTCAAAACTGTCAGCATCCACTTCATATCTGAAATGAGGGATTTCGATCTAAATTAATCGACTTCTAGAACCCTTGTGTGGATTACTGTTTCTATACACAGATGTGGAAGAAATGCCTCTCCCTTTCCTTCATAGGGGATAATGAAAACACTAATTGGGATGCTACTGAAAATCCAGACCAATTTGAAGGGGTGAAAGCCAATGTCTTTGATCTCATTGCTGATTTGGCTTGGTCATTTTCAGACAAACAGTTGGACATTTTTTTGGCAGGTTGAAGCATGTTCAGGGTCGATCTGCAGGTGACATTATTAAAATCCTTACCTTTCTGAAGAAACTTGCTCGAAATGACAACAAAGGAATCATGGCAGAAATATTACTTGAGTTACTGTGGAACATGACGTATATGAGAGGCACCTGGCGAAGTACTTGAGTCTGGAGCATTTACTAAAATCCTTGGTCACTATATCTCAGTTGATCGTGCAAGTCAAGATGTTTACATTTTATGATTCCTTGCAAAGGTGAAGGCTGGGGAATTTGTCATTTCGTCACTTAGGCTTCTGTGAGATATTATATGGCTCGATAGTGAGAAACATTTTTACAAGGGTCAGGTTTATCGACAGATGCACCTGTAGTAGCTAATTAATGATCATAAATTGATTGATGTGGTTGTAAGAAGTCTTGTGCAGTATGTTGTTATGCCACAAAGTTGAATGTTCTTATTTCCTCGCATATGCAGCAGGCCTACTCTCGGTGAAGACGATACCATCTCACGTGTACAATGTGTGCAATCATCTCAGACAGAAGTTCTTCCAACTTTCCCCCCTGAAATCAATAAGGTGACCAAATATTATGGGCATTGAGAATGATACTAGCCCCAGATTCTCGAGAGCCTTCAAATAATAAGGTGGACGAAAAATAATGGTAGAATATTTCGAGTGGTACCTACTCAACCTCCATATCAACAGGTCGATTTGGTTGGAAGATCCACCTTAAATAATAATGGATGGTTAAACTGCCCATATATTATTCGTTTCCCCCCCTATTATTCTTTCTGTGGGAGTAATGGATCAATTCATAAGATCTATGAAATTATCGATTCTCCCACTATTACAATAATGGGAGTTTATTCTTCATCTATAATAAATACGACGAGTGGATGGACTAAATGACCCGACTATTCTAATTCGGAGGCACTCACGTACTCACAATTTTTAGTGAACGAGATGAGGAATTCTATGGATTTGGAGAGAAGTTCTCTTATATGGACATGAAGGGAAAGTGTGTCCATATACTTGTACAGGAGCAACGACTTGGTAGAGGCAATCAACCCATTACTGCAGTGGCCAATCTGGCCGCTTACAGATCTGGAGGCGATTAGAGTACAATCTATGCTCCATCACCCTTCTACATCACATCTAGCATGAAGTGTTTATACCTTGAAGGTCATGATCATTCTATTTTTTATCTGATAATGGATGATTGGGTACAGATTCAGGTGTATGGCACTTCAATGCAAGGGAGGATATTTCATGGCTATTCCCCTATAGAGCCAATTGAACGATATACAAAAACAATAGGTAGAATGCTAGAACTCCCAAGTGGATTCTATCCGGGGTTGTGGTTGGAATGGAAGATGGCACTAAATTTTTTCAACATGTTTGGGGTCAGCTGAAAAATGTTCCAATTTCTGCATTTTGGCTTTAGGATTGGGTGGGACAAAGAAGGACAAGCATCGGTTCTCAAATCTGGTGGAACCGGGAAGGATATTAGATGACAACATGGCAGCGAAATGATGGAATCAAGAGTGCCATTGTAGGTCTTCTTAGCGGTGGTCTTTCGGAATTTGCATTAAACCACAGTGACATTGGAGGTTACTGTGCCATCAATCTTCCTTTCTTTCCATATAGGAGAAGTGAAAATTGCTATTACGTTGGATGGAGATGAATTCATTCACTACAATCTTTCGTACACATGAAGGAAATTCACCATTTGAAAATAATTTATTATCAGTGCTTGACAACATTCATGGTGGCCTGGTGCCCCAGGTATAAGATAAGGGCGTTTTGCAGGTTTGAAACCATCCAAACCTATTTTTATGAATTTATCAGGTTGAAAATGTATTATGAAGAGACTAGCTAATAATTATTTATTATAATAGCATATCCAATGGCTTAGGCTCTAATCCAACCATATATGCACACCTCAAACATTCTCTCAGAGCATTAGATGGTTTGCATGCAATCAGGTCCTTCAAAAACAACTCCATCAAACTTGAACCTTGATTACGTCGTGATTTTGTATGATCATTTCTTTACCAAGTACCTTGCATCGGTCCTTGTGAATGCCATGTATTAGTTGCAATATGAAAATCACTAGCATGAAATCAATTATATACTTGTAAATTATGACAAAAGTTCTAGCATTTCCTAGCCTCAGTTCATAGATTTTCTTTCAATTGTTTTTGTCTTAATTAAAAAAAACAAAAAAAAATTATTATAATAATAAAACAAATTTTCTTTTATTTGTTTGTTTTATTATAATAATAAAAAAAACATTTTTCTTTTATTACACACACACACACACATAGAGAGAGAGAGAGAATTTTATTTGTTTGTTTGTTTTATTATAGCATGTTATTTCAGTTTGCTTTGTTTAAAGGAAAAAAATAAAAAAAAAAATTATAAAAATGAAATTTTAGGTTAAATTCATGAAAAATAAAACTTTTTAGCAAATGGACATTTCAAATAAATTCTTGAAAAAAATATCAAAGTAACGTGTTTTTATGTCAAATTGTTTCTTGGAGTCACTTAAGAAAGCAATCAGCGATGAAATAAGTGTGCGCGCACAATGCCCACGACAAGAGGTATAAAACCACATTTTATTTATTTTTACTTTGTCACATTTTTCTTTCTTTTTGCATGTTTTGTTTTTCTTCGAACATCTCACAAGTTTTCATGCAGGATTTGTACTAAGTTTTTTTCAGGTGCACGACCGATCGCGTCTTGCTGCTAAAGTGATTTTCAAAAATCACTATTGTTTTTGAAAAAGACATGTCTTATTGATTGCTCGACGGAGTTGATTCTCATCCTACACATCATGGAATTTTATGTTACACAACAACCATTCATAAACCCATTTGCGTCATGAATGTATTCCTCCACTTCTCCTTCAAAGCAGATTGATTATCCCTATGTTGAAGACCATCTTCCCTTACCTTATCCTTCATGGCTTCACACGTGCCTACTTTTCTGAGTCACATACATCTCTTTATATTTTTCAGTTCAATTTTCCTTGTCAATAAAACTATCCAGCTCCCTTTCCATGACTACATTGCCTTGCCATACACAGTGTTACTACTGAGACATTTCATTTATAGTCCTACCACTCTTTTTATCAGAACTCGTGTTGACTGATTTGGGATTCCTTAAGGCCCACCTTTCAACAATTCTTTCCCCATCGACCTCAACACCTTATCTGGGATATAGACTAGAGTCCATTTTGAGTACCTGGAGGCTTGCATGCCTTAATGGCAAGTTCTCTCGCTGATAATCATGGGAATACATCAATGTCCCTTGATTGTCAGATGTTTCAAGTGGCTCGACATCATCTCATTTATTTTCACTTCGCAAGATGTTCTCGGGTACCTTGGAACTCATTGACATCAATGATGAGTTGCCTCGGATTGGTTAACGACATTCATCAATGGTCGGTAATCCAATGACTTGTCTTCATGCTCGACATCGACACATCCATTAGCATGATTAGAATTTTACCATCGGGTTGTAGCAGGTGAAGACTATACACTTTTTCATGAATCCGTCAATAGTTGCAACAATATTTTTCATCTATATGAGAGTACCACAGTTCCACTTTCATACTTCCTCTTTTCCATGATTCATTCAACAACAGTTCAGATTCCTCCACTTCACATTCTCTGATCGAACAGTCACAACAGTCACAACTACACCAACAGTCACTTTTCACTTGATCATGCAACTGTGACATATTCCATGCTCTAGCAACCACATCAGCCATATTCCTATTGCATAGTTAATCAACATTTTGGGTAAGTAGAGGTATGCTATTTTCTAAACTTTAATTATGTAATTCCTCAACTGCTAGCAATGAATAATTTGGAAAAATCCCTCACCCAATTCCCTTTCCTTTTCACTTCTATGAATTATGCCACGTTGCATGAGGACATGCAACAAGTTAAGTTGGGGGGTAGGGGACTTTATTCAATATCATCACTCCATTTGTTCACTACCATCATTTCATTTTTTGTCTCATTTACCATTTATGAACATTTCTTTTCCAACGATACTTTGTTGTGCTTTGCTTTATAAGCACCGATATACACATTGGCATGATTCACAAATATACGAAAAAAGGGATTTCTTACACTCAATGATGTTTCCTTATGCACATTGATAGCATATATTTTCTAGTAAGAATATGGGAAAATTATTATCATAACAACAAGAGAACAAATAACGAAATGAATGCTGTTAACACAAGAACCAACATTCTTTATATTCATGGTTGTTACACAAGAACCACCATTCTTTATATTCATGGTTGTCACACAAGAACCAACATTCTTTATATTCATGGTTGTCACACAAGAACAAACCATAAGAAAATGTTAGTTGTTACTCATGTAAATCCCATCCTGGAAACATTCATTATCATCACTCAAAGCCAACATTTAGATGCCAAAACTTTCTTGAGAAGATCCATGCATGGTTGCATGAGGACAGGCAACAAGTTAAGTTGGGGGGCATGTTGGGGCTCAGAAATGTTCTATTTTCATCTACCTTTCCATTCATCATTCTCCACATTTCATCGCCCCATTAACCTTTCACAATATCATTTCCATAAATATACTAGGGTTTCACCTTAGTGTTCTCCACTTTATTCATTTTAGTATTAAAAGGAAATTTCTGATTAAATGTTAGAAAATCGACATGTTTTCATATATATCTCAAAAATGTGTGAGATTTGTAATGTGTAGGAATATGAGAAGGATTAATTCAAAAGGACTTCTCAAATACTTCCTCCACCATTTCAAGACTTGAGGAGATAATTCAAGCCCATTCCAAGGAGTAGATCATAGAGATTTGGTTGGAATATCTTATCCAAGATATATGAGAGATATGTGTGAGGATTTGAAGGGATTATATTTTGTAATAATGGGAAATAGGTTGAGAGAAAAGTGGATCTATAATAATGAGATGGTTATCTTATCTTCAAGGATCTCATGTATAAAAGAGAGTTCTCTCTCTTCATGAGGATTCAATTAGAATATTGAAGTAGAAGTAATCAAGTAGAGAATGAGAGTAGTCATTAATGGTAGTCCTTAGGATTTGAAAGAGAAAGGGATTATTATCTTTGATTCATAGTTCTGGTTTCTATGCTTTCATTATTATGTTATGAAGATTGATTTGGTTATTGTAATGTAAGATTGCTTCATTGGCGTGAGCTCACATATGTTGTTGTGTCATTAAACTCTTCACATGTTGTATTTTATTATTCCTTCATGTAGTTCTCCATTCTTAGATTAATTTCATTTATGCAATTTCCCATTCCTAGATTAATTTCATTTACGCAACTAAATTAATTTAATTCCAAGTCGGGTGTTTCAATTTCTTGCATTAGCTTAACGATTCAATTTCAGTCGTAGCTTAAACATTAGATTAGATTAGTCCCGCTTCAATCTTGTATATAATTTTCATGTTCTTCATAAGTTTACGATCCTCGGATTGACAAATTAGATAGTTGGGCAAGTACTACAACTCAATTAATACAACATTAGTTCATCCCAATATAACGACTGTCATTCCCTTGTCACAATTGCTATTCCTTTTTCAGGTAGTGCTCTTCATTTGAACAGAACAATTTTCGTTCCTTTTTTTACGATTGATGTCCCTTTGCAGGGGTTGCATCTCTGGAGGATAGGTATTGAAAACAGAAGATAAGAACCTATGTAGGCGATAAGTAAAACACTTATGCCAGCACCTACCTTTGGATGATGCATAGAGGTTATATTTTAGGACATCTTTAGAGCCCAACACTCTCAAAGTTGAATTCTCTCCTCCAAGGTTTGGATATGGCTCAATTTATAGCCTTAAAATGGAATTGAAGGGTCGAGTCATAGTGTTTTTAGTATATGGAAGTTGAAGGATCATGGATCTCGTGACATGGCATGGAAAGTTGACGTAATTTTTAATTTTGATTAGCGAACGCGATGTATGTAGGTTGTAGTGGAGCAACCTGTGTATATGCTTGTTGTCTATCTCATACAACACATATATGTGGAAATATGTGATTTTTTTGGCTGTCGAAGGTACGAAAGGGGACTTCAAGTCTGCATAGGGAAATGGAAATGCCATCCAAGCAAGTTGCATGGGGTGAGAATTTTTTTTTTGTAACAAAACCCATCTGCATATGACAATATTCCTTCCTGAAGGAAGTAGAACCAAATCCCAAGTCTAGTTCTTGAGGAGGGAGTTGTACTCCTCTTGCATGGATGATTCCTAAAAGGGATTCCCTCCATCCTCTCCATAGGTTTGTGGGTCTGAAGACTGAGCTACATAACTGTGCATAGGAAACATGTGGTCAGTGGCTGTGAGTACATGAGGAGGATCCTCAGACTAAGTTTGAGTCCTCCTAACATCTGTTGGATCCCCAACAAGATATCCTCCATTCTGAAGAGAGGTTTCTTCCCACTTGGGCCTGTACTCTATCTCGTTATATACCTATACTGAATATGTATTGGAAAAAAGATCTAAAGTAGAGTCTGAATGTCTAAACTCATCATCTTGAATTGGTGGAAGAACAAAATACCTACTTGTGGATCATGTGGAGCATGAAAGAGACTATCCTCAAATTGAACACTGCACTTAATGATGATATGGTCTATAGAGGGATCAATGAGTTTGTATCCCCCCACACCATCTGTGTATCCAACAAAGATACATGCAGTACTATGTGGATCGAGTGATTTTCTCTTTTCACAAGGAATCTAGGACCATGCACATGATTTGAAGACAGGGAAGTGGGTGACTTCCAGTTTGTTTCCACTCTAATTCTTGAAAGAAGTCTCATCCTTAAAATTTTTATGAGGGGATATATTATGAATCTGATTGGAATAGATCACCCCAAAGCTTGGGAGGAAGAGCCTTTTCTTGTAGCATGTAGTTTACCATCTCTTTAAGAGACCTTTTTTTCCTCTAAACAGCCCCATTCTGTAGTGAAGTATATGGTATTGTGTATTTGAACTGTATCCAAAACTCAAGAAAAATATTATGAACATATATGTTTACGTAGTCCCCCCCATTATCTGTATGGAGGGATGTTATTGGATAAATTCGTAAGTGCGGACATAAACCGATCTCCCTAGATCCACCTGGATCTAGAACAAAGCAAGACAGAATAATACTCTTTCCCTAGATTTCGACTATTGAATGAACTAGGAGGCAAGAATCATGAACATACCTTATGATCACCTCCTTTGGTCGTTGTTGTTCCAGCTTTTCTCCAATTCTCTTGTGTCGTCAAGACCAGGACAACTCAAACCAATTGAAGTGAAAACAACTCAATATATTCAACAATTAATCTATGTATATGATCAAGGAGTTATACAATAAAGTAACATTAGCTTTATGGGAAAGAATCATATTACTGTATCATATTAAATGTGAAAGAGAGATTACAACCATGGCCTTGATGTCGTAAGGTCCCTTCCAACTGTCCTTTGTTCCCCACACACTTCTTGCTCCAAGGATTCTGAGACCATAGATTTGATAGCTACTCACAATCTATCTTGACAAAGAAAATCTCAAAGCCACTCCAAACAAGCTAATAATTCCAAGCTCAAGAACCCAAGCTCAAGCTAACTTTCTCCATGAGAATTCCTCTCCTTTTATAAGTTGAAGAGGATAAGGTGAGGAGGTTAGGATGATCCCACTAAATCATGAAAGCGAGTAAGATCCAAACCATTCAGATGCCACCTCACCATATAAGTTTCTCCTTCTAGAAGATTCGAGAAAACGCTCTTTTTTCCCACATGCTGGCATTCTCGCACCCTAGCTATAGAGCAACCTGCGAACACCTCACACCCTGGCTATAGTGAAACCTACGAGAATGGGTCATTCTCGCACCCTGCCTATATAGCAACCTGCGAAATTCCCTTTTTATAAGGTTCTTACATAGGAAAAAGCAACTTCTTTTCTCGGGAGAAGTTCTTCTCACTTCTCTCTTCAGGAACTCAGGCCATTGACCCCTCTGAAGGTAACAGATAGGTTTACATCATTAACGATCATAGGGATGACAAAAAAAATGTGTAACAGAGAGCCCCCCAAAATATGAAGTTAGAAAAGAGTGATAGCTGAAATACTTTGTCAAGTGTGTGTAGGGAACAAGGAACAGTCGGTCGGAAGCCTACCAACAAACAAGGAAATACAGTACAATAATATATCATCACTGAGGTAGGCATTCCCATAATTAGAATACAAATGACTCAAAGAATAAATGCCGACATGCGAAGATCCATGTCAAGTAAGACAGGTCATGGCCACCAAACATACACTGTGGATCCATGCCAATATGACTCAAATCTGAACATAGCCACCAAAAATACACTGTGGATCTATGTGTTAAAGACTCAAATTTGAACATAGC
>JASDQU010882367.1:18306-34377 GCA_032191745.1 Picea mariana | reverse complement strand
AAATTTTTTTCATGGTTTTTTTTATTAGTTCTTCAAAACATTTTATTGTGGGGTCTGTCACAAAAATTTAATAAACAATTTAATTATGTAATTGTAGTAGATGGTTAGAATGAGTGTATATATGAGAATTTAGTAAACAATTTAATTATTTAGTTGTAACGGATGATGCATGAACTGGTGCAGAATAGGTGTATGTACGAGTCTCAAAGTGACGATTATGAAACCATAGTTGTGCGGGGATATACATGTGCGGAGGTGCGAACAAATCCTCAAAGCAAAAGTCTTTGCACATAAGCAACAACACATTGCACATTGCAATATTAAATAATTAATTAATTAATAAATTGCACATTGCATATTGAGCATTGCACATTAATAAATAATACCATACATGTGTGAACAAATCGTCAAAGCAAAAGTCTTCGCACATAAGCAACAACACAACACATGCGAGGAGGAAACTAAGCTATATTTGTGCGGACTATATGTCTATGTTGAAGATGTATAATTAACTTTTATTAAATTAATAATTAACTTTCATTTTTAATACAGGTATATATGTAAAAAACATTTTGTTAAGCATATACATTTGCATAACAATATTTTATTATTGATAGCTATTAGACTAAGTGTTTGTTGTGTGGGGATATAGAAGTGTGGAAGCTATACGTGTGCGGACTATATGTCGATGTTGAAGATGTATTTTTTTTACTAAATGTTCGTTGCACATGGATATACATGTGCGAAGTACGGAAGCTATGTGTGTGTGGACTATATGTCTATGCTGAAGATGTATAATTAACTTTTATTAGATTAATAATTAATTTTTTGGTAAGCATATGCATATTTTACTAAGTTTTACTCCACATTGAACACTTTACCTTTTTGTTTATTTCTACAAAGTTTTATGATAAATGTTTTTACTCCAAACACTTTACATTGTTTTTCGCATATGCTAACCTCCCCATTGAACATTTTGCTTATTTATTTACTATGTTCTACTCCACAGTTTACTTTATTCTTAACATTGTCCTCTTTGCATAGACAATAATGATAATTTTCTTTATTATATGAATAATCGTTTGACAAAGACTATTCAATATCTATGCATAGAGTTATATTAAGTTTCATTGTTTAGCATATATTTCCCACTCGACAACATGTATTCCACAGTTGGCAGGGACTGGGCTGCCATGCAACCCTTATTTTATTTTGAATTGATTTATTTATACTTATCATTATCATGCTTAAATTCAAGTTTTAAAAACTATATTCTCATGTTTGAAATTAAGATACAAACTCAAAAGGACCAAAAGTAGCTATGGGAGAGTAATACATGGCTCCGAGAAGAGGGATGGTTGTAAAGAAGCATAGAGGTTGAGTTGTTTAGGAAATCTTCCTTCCCCCTATTAATTGTTGGTCATTGGGTGTCTTAGAGCTAATATATAATTCCGTCAAGGTATTCTAGAAGGTAGACAACAAGATGAGTTCTTCTTGCCTACATTAAGAGCACTAGAAGGGAGACTACTCCTAAAGAACTATTGAACAAAGAAGGGAGATGTGTTCTTTGTTTTGTATGGGCAGTGGATGAGAATTCCAAGATTGTTTGATGGCTAGGTGGTTACCTAAAGTGTTTAGTTTTGAATAATTTGGGTAAGCTTGAGAGCAATTGGGTTGGGTGTGTGACTTGTGAGCATATAGCTAGTTTCATTCATCTTTGTGGCCTCATGACCTAGCTTGAGGGTGGCATCTACAATGAACATTTACTATTGGGTGGAAAATTGCTTGTACATAGATAGTTTTTTGGACCATCTTGTTGAAAAGATATGTTTTCAATCTTTTCTCTTAAATCGTTGTTTATAACTCTACAAGTAAGTTTAACATTGGCTTATGAATTAAATTAGAAATGGAATTCTCGGTTTAAATGAGTTTAAGCATGCTTATTTATGTTGCATTACTTAATTGCATGCATGTATGAACTCGAATGACTTTAGAGTTTAATGAGTTTGAATTTATATTGGGAATTTTAAATCTAAGTAGTGTCCTTATCCCATGGGTTGGGTAATCCTTTGATGGGGACATGAGAGCTTGGTATCAGAGATGAAGTTAAAGCACTAGGATTGTCATGGGATGACATAGTGAACACATGGTCAATATTGAGTTTCTTTGGGAAGTTTCAAATAAAATAGGAGTTATTTTGGGTATATCAAGTTCAAAAATTCCATTGATGTTGATGTGTTCAGAGGCCACATGCCAACATGGAGCAACACAAAGATTTTAAAGACTTTGAGTGCTTCCTTATTGATATAATGGGGCATTTTTTAAGGTCAACGAGTTTTTTTCGAATCAACTTAACGACCTTCTTTAGAATTGGTCTGAAGAGTCTTCTTTGGAAATGACCCAAAGTGCCTTGTTTGAAAGTGGCCCAAACACCTTTCTTCTAAAATAGCCCAAAGTGAGTTAATTTAAGACAACCTGAAGTGAGCTAATCTAAAGGTGGCCAAGTAAGTTATTCAAAAATTGCATGAAGTGAGTTATTTTGAATAGGCATGATGAGCCTTCTTTAGAAGTATTTTGATGGATGCTTATTTCAAAATGGAATGACGAACCCTTTACTTCCAAGTAGGCCAATGAATTTTGTTTTGAGAAGGACCGACGAACATCATTTAGAAACAACACGAATTTCTTATTTCAAAATATCCCATAGTGAAGTTACTTTAAGTGGCCCAAAGTAAGTTATTATTAGTCCTTGTCGAAGGCGTGGAGGGACTATAGCGATCAATCATCCGTTGACTTCATATTAACTTGCCCTTGGACTATAAATTTTTTCACAATCTCTATTGTTCGAACTAGAGAACTCAAAACTTTATTTTTTATATAATAAAAAAAACTTATTCATCATCATCTCATTGGAGAATAGATTCGAAGTGTTATTTCCAGCTTCACTATTTCCAATGTTTTATAACCTAAGTTTGCTCTCACACAATGAAATTCAATTTTTACGTATGAAATAACCTAGGTTTTTACCTGAGGCAATTTGTTAGATGTGAGATAACCTAAGTTAAAAATTGCATTGTTAGATAAACTTAATTATGAGTTTCAATTTAACTTTATTGAAAATGTTTGTCAGGTCTTTAAACAAGCTATAATAACAAGTCTGACAAATGATCATGGCTAATGTCTTAAATAAGCTCTATGCTATTCACGGCCTTCCACCACTTGATATTCATCATAGATGCACCGCTTGATATTCATCGCCTTTCATATATACTTTGATATCCACTGTCTCCATAGATGTTTTTTTATTCAGGCATGGATTATGTATACAATTTGATATACAATTTGCTATTTGCGTACGATCAAAACCGCTTGCATAACAGAGGTTGATTCCTTTGCTTTGCTCCTGAACTTACTATTCATTTCATTTAATAGAGGTTGATTTCTTTGATTTGCTCTTGAACATGCTATTCATTTCTCATGTCTTCTCTATTTGATAAATTGAATTGAGCAGATGAACAAGAAGCAAGCAGTCTGAGCTTTCACTCATTCCTTGTTGTTGGTTTGTTGTTGAGATATAATGAATAATTGCATCTTGAATCCATGGATAAACAATTGCATATGGATAAAAATACAGGTAAATATGAATCTAGATTAAGCTTCACCATCTCAATTTGTTTATGTTATTTGTTACATAATTATCATATATYTGATGCAACCATGAATATGCAAAATATCTATTATTGTAYAGGATTAAGAAAACTAATAAATGTATGGTGTATATCTTTGTAGCTGYTAGGCCACTTGGATATAGCTCTCCATCGTRCAKGAAGGAGGCAACTAACTATATCGAAATGATTATGAACSCTTACAAGACCTAGTCGAACAATTCAACCATGGGATTTGTTGAKATAATASAATGKWTGGTTACATCTCCCATTTTAGTTTTCCYYWATTGGACGAGCTCCTCAAGGTTGGACTAGTATTGTAGGTTGAAGGAATCTATATTTCCTCCCCTGAATCCAATGGATGGATGGAGGAAAGAGTTGGGGGGAATATCTAGTTCATCCACCACTAGAACGAACTTGACCACATAATCCTACCCAACTTCAAAACTATCACAATTGGCGAAGGGAGAAAAGAGATCATTCCTTCCATTTCCAGATACCTATAAGCAAGGGCAGCTCCAAGACCAGGTGAGGGTTATATGGATCAAGAGCTACCACCATCATATCGAGATCCCTTTCCATTAGTTTGACTGCATAGCAGAATCGCTGCGTCTACGCCCTCCCAGTGTGGATGTTTCCCCCACAGTGAATAATTTTCCTAGCTTTTATATATCTCACCCAAACCCCTCACTATACTCTATTGTTGCGCTTGCCTTCTGTTTATTAAGAAATAAATTTAATAATTCCTCAATTGCGTAGTGAAGATCAAGTTGAAATGCGTAGAATTAAGAATCCAATGATTAGATTCAATTGAGTGAACGATGTGTGTTATAAACAAGAATCAAGATGTCTTACTCTACGACATTAATTTTCAATCGATTCACCAGAGGTATGAAAGAAAGCAGTCGTCAACTTCCCTATTCACATATACAGCCTGAGTGGGCCTAATGGTTAAGAACATGTGTTTCCTCTTAATAGGTCACAAGTTCAAATCCAGAGGGGGGTAGGGTATGTATACCTTCGTAGACTTTACCAGTCAAATCCCTGGGCGAAGGGAGTCCCTTGTCCCACAAACAAGAGGGTCTCATACACTAGTTTGGTGTTTGGCTTGGTCGTGACCTTAAAAATAGATTATTATTATTATAATAATAATAACAGTATTAGCTCCACTTATAACAATGAAATTAATCGAATAAAGGGGCATTGATTAGACAATGAAAGTGGAAGAAAAAATGGAGTAATTGATGGATGCATCATGTATTGCATGTATCTGACAAATTTCAATTACCAATTCCACCAAATGAACGTCGAAAAGAAGTCCACGCATCATAAATTCGCAACACACAAGGAATTGATCATTCCTTTTCCTCCAACTAATAATGATACAACTACAAGAGGACTAGGAAAATGACGAGTTTGGTTGGGCATGATTTCATAACAAGGGCGA
This sequence comes from Picea mariana, assembly GCA_032191745.1. Classification (NCBI taxonomy): domain Eukaryota; kingdom Viridiplantae; phylum Streptophyta; class Pinopsida; order Pinales; family Pinaceae; genus Picea; species Picea mariana. The sequence continues at coordinate 29,265 of JASDQU010882367.1, read as the reverse complement.
CGTTTGCTGAAAGGAAAGATGAGGAACTGCCCGCGTGGAAGCATAGAAGTGTGAAAGCTTGGAGGAAGGATATTTATTATTTACTGTCCTCACCTAACAATCCTCTTCCTTCCTTTGGAAACGATGTTGTCGTTAAATCTAATTTGTCATTGCACTAATTTTAAATGGAGAAATAATACATATCCAATGGGTATTGTAACCCTAAAGAGTCACCATAGCGAAGCCCGTTCCTTCCATGAATGCAGGCCAATTGCATGTATTGACTCAAACACTTCATCATGACATTTAGATATTTATTTATTAATAAAGTGAAAATTATTATTTATATTTTATTATTTTAATCAGATATATTTTATTAAATCATTTACAATATTTAATATATATGGTGACAACATATATATCTACCCAGTATTTTTTGGCAATATATATCATTTGCAGCAATGAAAACCTGTTGAAGTTGTCCTATTGCATTTTAATTGTAAGATTGGTTTGCATTGCTTTTGCATTTGGGATTCCACACTTGTTAGCTTTAAGGTTTTGGTTGGGTGTTTCAACATTTTTCAGTGTCATGTATATCATAGTTTCCATCGTCTTTATGTATAAAAGAAGGTATCACTCTCTTCTTTATATTTTCAATGCTTTGTGTTGTTTGTAAGGGAATGTTTAATATCCAACTATATCTTTGGTATTTGAGAGATATGTCTTAATGATTTGTCTTTTAATGTTGTTGCTTTTTTATTATCACATTACATTGGATATATAGGTTATAACAGTCCAACGATAGATTATGAGATTCTTGGGTCAATGACAACCATTTTTTTTAATTCAATTAGTACTATAGCCAGTTTTTTTTTAACCTATAATACAAGCACACTTCTAGAAATACAAGTATTTTAAGCGTGCTCTCATTGTTTTCTCATTTCCATAATTTAGTGTAGTAGATTGATTTATGTTTATTTATTTTGTTTCTTCCATATATATGAATACTAATAAAGCGATGATTTCTTTTTCATTCAGTGTAAGAATTATAAAAAAATCTAACCAATGTGTAAGAGGCAACTCTGTTCGCATCTTTCTAGAAAAAAACCATAAAACCATCGATTTAACAACGACTAGGTAGTGGTTATTCCTATGATAGTTACCAATTGGATTAAAATTCGGTAAAATTTCGTTCTGGGTTACATACAAGCCAAACATCAGGATTGAGGATACTGTGGGGCTTGGCTTCTCAGCCTTCATCAACACATACTTATAATCAAAGCTTCTCATTTCCACAAAGTCTTTCCTACTACTAGTAACTACCACACACCATTTCTGCATTGGCCATCTAACAACGTTGATCTCCTTCCTCAAAATATTTTATGAACAATGTTTTGGCTATGGGTTGATATAGTCTACAATGGTTCTTGTCATAAAGTTCAGTGGCGGTATGAGCAACAACTGCCAGTAGCAGTGGAGAAATGTGTTTTTCTTATTATTTTAATAAATATTTGTTTTTCAAATTCCTTAAAAACAACATTTCAATACATTACTTAAATAAATATTTAATATCAAGTCCATCCCATTTTTGGTAAGGACACTGCTACTGTTGTAGCACTTGATTGAAAAGTGGTAGAAGTAAGTTACTTTTAAGTAGCTTGAAGCAAGTTATTCAAAAAGTGGTTGAAGCCTCTTCTTTCAAAATGGTTAAGTGATCCATAGATGCAGGACTGATAACCCACATGTCTCACCAAATCAAAGGATGGTTGTGGAAATGAAGTAGCTTGAAATAACTCAAGGGAGTGGTTGTGGCAATGTTCCACACAATGTTCATGCCACAATACTCATACTAACAACAGAGTAAAATGACAAATGGAATTCAATGCCAACCAATGACTCAATTAAATGTAAAATCAATATGTGGGTGTAGCCAACATTCTCGTAGATCCATGATTGACTATGGGTAACCAATTGGAGGGGAAATTGCTCTATGGTTATCAATTCCAATAGGCGTTAACACAACCATTGATAGAGCAAGGCATAATCATTGAGTTTACAAAATTGGGATTGTTATAGCTATCATTCAATGATCTCATTGTTCATAAATTAAGGGATTATCAAAGGGACCAACAATGCATTTATCCATATGATACTAAGCATCAAAATCAATCCTAAACCCCAGATTCTAACAAGAGCAACAAATAGAATAACCATAAAATAGATTACTCAACCACACACAACATTCAAACACCACGAACACAAAGATTTTACCTTGGAAACCCAAACGGGAGAACCAACATTTGATAATGATTTTATTATGCTCAAGAAACCACTACAAAGGGTGAGCTATGTGCTGTCAACAAAGATTATGGTGCATTCTTTCTCATTGGAAAAATTACATATTGCTATTACTCAGGGACCTTCTTCTCATGTGTGGACATGTTCAATTTCTCCTTCATCCTTTGATCTTTGAGTTGGTTTCTTCTCCCACGTCCTTCATACTTCTGCTAGAGCCCTTCTTCTTCTGAAGCTTCATTTTTTTCATTTATCCTCCTCCCTCTATTATCCTTTGTCTCCAACAACATTCTTTTTAATAGCGTTGCCTTGGAAGGCCAACCATCATGATGATTAATTTCATATTCCATGGCTTTAACTTTTGGACATTTAATTCAAACTTTGCAAAACTATTTTTTTTTATTACAAAGTTTTAAAAGAGGGACTATTCAAAGGATCCATTTCAAATCACTAAGCCTGACAGTAATTGGTTGGGTGAGTGGCCCGTGATTTTGTAGCCAATGCCTTTCGTCCTAGTGGGCTCATAGTTGGGCTTGGAGTTGTCATCTATAGTGGATGCCTATGGTTGAGTAGAAAATTGGTTGTACATAGTTAGTGTCTTGGACCATCTTGTTGAAAAGTAAGAGTTCAATCTCCGCTCTTAAATCTTTGTTTATAACTCGACAATCAAGTTTAGTCTTTGCTTATGAATGAATTTTAAAATAGAATCTTTGATTTAAATGAGTTTATGCATGCTAATTTCCATTGCATTAGTTAATTGCATGCATGCATGAATTATAATAATAATAATAATAATTTAATTTTAAGGTCATACCTGAGCTAGACACTAAATTGGTGCATGAGACCCCCTTGTTTGTGGGACAAGAGACCCCCTTTGTGCAACAATTTAACTACTAAAGTCTATAGTGGTGTACACACCCTACCCTACTATGAATTTGAACTTATGGCGTCCTAAGAGGAGACACATGTCCTTAACCATTAGGCTCACTCAAGTTGTATATGTGTTTGAATTTATATTGAGATTTTCAAATTTGGTAGCATCACTATCTCATGGGTTGGATAATCCTTCAAAGGGGATGTGACATAGACTCTTAATCAAAATGTTAGACTAGAGCATTTGAAAAGGCATACATATCATTGGTAGAAATTGAATCAATGGTGTTATATCTAGAGTTATAGTGATGCATAAGCATCATAGGGTGATCGACCTCAAGACCAACTACTTGTAGATATGGACCCTCAACCAAAATGCAAGATTGGGAAACTTTGCAGGACACCTATGTCATTGGTAGGAATTCATCCCGTACAACTTATATGGAATTATAGTCATGAGAATTGAACTCAAGACCATCTCCTTATGGATATGGGTATTTAACTAAAATCCAACACCTTATGGATATGGGTACTTAACTAAAATCCAAATCCAACATTAGGCAAAGTATACATATCTTTGGTAAAAATTCAACCCATGGAGGATTAAATTCAAAGTCCATGCATTTAGCAATATCCTCAAAGAAATTCAACCCATTGATATAATGATGCCTATGTAAAGATGTAATGATGCCAGAAGTAATGATGCGTGAGTACCGAATTGAACTCAAACTCTCATATGTAGAGATGTAATGATGAGTGAGTACCGAATTGAACTCAAACTCAAAATCTATTAGGTGTAAAAATGAGTTTTTAATATTAACCAAAACATTTGAAAATAAATACCACATAATATAAAAAGCATTAATCCATAAAGTTGTAGGTAGAATTTTAATGATAACAATGCACAAACATCTGGTAATTCTTAACCATATCATATGATTGGTAGAAATTTAATGTTGAGAAATAGTTATCCTAAAAAATCAGCATGGGACAGARGGAGTGGGTAGGCAGTCGAATTTCAAACATTGACCACACCGAAAGGGCTGTTATTTGAATTAAGTGCCCGCCAGGTATAGTACACAATTCCACGACTAGCTATTAGTGGGCTCTCAACTACTCTAACCAAATTAACTACCTCAGCTTAATTTAACCATAATATCAGAGAAATAGAACAAGCCAGCCTATGCATGCTTTATTTGGCGGGTGTGATTCTCCGCTGAGCAATTCCAGGCAGCTTTAATGTTGTCTGCCAAATTAAGCGGGACTTTAGAGTTTTTTTTAGGACCCGCAGCTGTCTTATTTAGCTGGATATCATAGGTTTTAATTTAATTAATTAAAAGCCCGCCACGACTGGTGGGCGGGCGGGTCCGTTATTACTATTATTCGAATTTGTCGGCAAAGAATCCACGTGGAAATTCTCCGCCGTCCGATCTGGAGGAAGTTCGATAAAGAAAAGAACGTTGAATATTAACCGTTGGGGGCAAGCAGGCAATCATTTGAGCTGTCATGAATATATTAATAATAAAATGAGAAGAGCCAATGAGAAGAAGCCCACATGCGTGCCTGCCTGCAAACAGAGAAGCATGCCATGCATGTACCCCATCCCATGTGCTCTAACCAATACACAGCTGGCACGCATGCGTACATAACCCATCAGCTCCGGGTCGGACGGCCTCGGGCGTGCCACGTATGCATGCGAGGCGCAGATGGGTGCGCGAATGGCGGTATTCCGGTACTTGGAGAAGAAGCGGTTTGATGGTTTATATTGCGGCAGGAGACTGGGTTTCTGTCTGTGTATTGTGAGGGTCTTCCTTCGCTCTGTCGGCGTGAGGGATCTTCTTTGCCGCAGCTCTTCTTGGTATCCGACATCGACATTTCTTGATATTTTCAGAGATGGCCTTCTCTTCGGTGTACGTGACGTTGCTGGTTCTCTCTGTCGCCTTCTTGTTGATTAATCTCTTCGCACCTTCCGCCAATGCTCAGGCTCCCGCTCCTGCTCCCACGTCCGACGGTAAGATCTCGGCCCTCCAGTTTATTTCGACATCGAGGGTCTTTACGGGATTCGTAACGGGATTTTGATCTGTTGTAACGGGAATCGATTCAATGTATATTGTTGTTGCAGGCACCTCCATTGACCAAGGAATAGCATATGTTCTCATGTTCCTGGCGCTGGCTCTGACCTACCTCATTCATCCTCTGGACGCTTTTCCTTACAATCTCTTCTGAGCTGCCGGCGATCCGTTTTCCGTTTCTTGTCAGAGCAGAAAAGAACAGAGAGAAAGGGCCTAGCTCTGTATTATAGATGGAACCAGCATTGGATTTACAGTAGATCATGATGTCGTGCCCGGCAGATCTGAGGGATTGATTTTTGGCTGCTATTTGATTTTTCCATTGCCATTTGTTTTGGGTATTTCGAAATCTTTCTGCTTTTGAACGCCGCTCTGTAATCTTTACAAATTTTTGGCTCTGCGAATGCTATACTAAGTCTTTCGGACTGGTTTTGCTGCGTTCTTTTTTAATATGGTTGCGGCGATTTCGCTGACCTGATAAATCTGGCGGTTATTTCATTTTACTAAACTGGATCTGCTCTGCTAAAGTACACTTTTTTTTTATAATGTAATGGTTTATAAATGTTTGTGAAAAAGATTAGTGAGCTTAACACTTTTGTGCTTCTGTAAAATTAAATGTAAATGTAAACTGTTGATTAAATGCATTAATTTATTCTGAATGTTGATTAAATGCATTAATTTTTTCGGAATATAACCTTGATCGCTATTATTATAACCTTCTTTAGTTATGAGGAAATTGAAGGATTTGAACTTGAAACCTCATCAAACATAATACTTTATAGCGACATTCATTCATTGTATTCGATTTTCATAGCTACCACTACTATAACCCTTTTTCACAAACATGAATAAATTGGAAGATTTAAACTTGAAACCTCATCAAACATAATACTCACAACACTTACAAATTGAACTGCCCCAAAAACTAATGCATTAATTTATTTATTCTGAATTCTGTTAATTAAACGTATTAATATATATTGATGAATTTACTGTGCATTGAATGTATTAATTTATTATCGTTTAAACTTGTTAGTCTCTATTGATCAATTTCTTAAAGATACTCTCCACGGTATAAAAAAAAAGTTAAATTTTTTCAGTGTTTTCTAAATAAAATTCAAAAAATGTAATGTTCGACGATTTTAATAATATGAAAGCAGCGTCACAACATTTACGGCGATGTTTTCGGATCGTTGACGTTGTTTTAGTTTATAATTAGATGTTGGGGTTGTTGTTTTCGTTTAAAATTAGATGTCGACGTTTTTTTGGGTCTTTCGAGATAGTTATAATATTAAATGTTATCCTTGGCATTAAATTATATTACTTATGAACGTGGTGTCTACATGCGAACTTGACTTTGAACATGGTATCCACAAGCGTGATAGTCATATTCAAACTTTAAATGTTTATTGGTGGATTGGTCATATATCATAGATATGAAATGTATAAAAAATATGCCCTCTTGCACTCACCTAATTTAATGTTTTTGATGTAACTTATTTGTGATATCGTTTTTATTTCACTATGGCTCAACGCTAGGTTAGGTATTTTTAAATCTATGGTTGATGGTTGTCATTAATATAACCATTCAGAACATCCTTGCATTAAATCCAAAGCATAAAATCTTGTCTTGAGTGTGGGCTTGGCATGGGAAGAAGGTTTAAACAATGTTAGCATATGAAGTTATGGTGATATTTTAGTTCACCTTGGTGCTTTTGGAATGGTGGCTATTTCCCTTTCCTAATATTTTAGTTCATTCTTTTGGGATGGTGGCAATTTTCCTTTCCTTTTATCACATTTTAGGTAGAGGTCAAAGTTTTATCTTGTAGATAAAACCCATGAAATCAATAAGAATGAGAGAGGTAAAAAATTTATCTATCTCTATATATATATATGGTTCACTCATCAAATCTTATTATTATGAGAGGTAAAAAAATCTATCTTTATATATGATTCACTCACCAAAAAACTACCATCACCTATTATAATAGACCTTGATGACACATGAAAGATCATAAGATTGTTCATTATTTGGGAGTTTTATGGGGTGTTGGTGTTGAAGATAAACTCCCTTATTTAAATAGACCTTGATGACACATGAGAGATGGTGAGATTGTTCACCATTTGGGAGTTCTGTGGGGTGAATATTTCTTTTCAATGATGTGGGAAGGTGTTTACAAAAGATTCAATGCAAAATTAGTTGGATGTTTAGGTGCCTCAAAATTAGTTGGATGTTTAGGTGTCTCACATCCAAATTAGTTGGATGTTAGGTGTCTCACATCAAAATTAATGGGATGTTTAGGTATCTCACATCCAAATTAGTTAGATATTTAGGAACCCCAAGAAAAGTTGTTGTTCTTGTTCAAATTCTACATAGTCTTTATGTTTATTAATTCTCCTTTTGGTTTATTTCCTCTTTCCCCCAAGAAAAGTTGTTGTTCTTGTTCAAATTCTACATAGTCTTCATGTTTATTAATTATCCTTTTGGTTTATTTCCTTTTTCTCATTTTAGTGAATTGAAGAAGATAAAGTTACACTTCTTGCTAAAATTCTAGCTTCTTTCCTCTTCTCATTTTTTTGTTAACTTTTCGTTAATTTTGGAGGTGTTTTTCGTTAATTTTGGAGGTGTATGATTGCACTTAGGCGTTGGAGGTGCATGGGATTAATATTGAATTGCAAGGGGTTGTTTTGAGTTGGAGGTGCATGGGATTAATATTGAATTGCAAGGGGTTGTTTTGACAGTTAAATTGGATTGTTTGAGCCATGGAGACTTTTACTTAGATATTGGTTTTCTAATGCAAAACATGTAAATAAGATAAGTGAATTTTTGTCCCTTTGTGATGCATTTTTTTCAATATATTGTGTAATGCATTTCCGAGGGAAACCCACTAGGTTCTTCCCCTCATTTTGAGGATTGTACCTAGGGTATAAATCAGATTCTTCAAGGCTCAAGGTCATGTCAACATCTAAACAACAAGACTCATGAGAGAACAACTTTTCTTCTTTAGCCACTTTAACTACACCCAATTGACTTTTTATTTTTGTTAGTTTGTCCTTGACATATGGGACTAACCTTTGGCTAAGAAACCGCGACTCAGGGGCATCCAACCCTTAACATGGCTGGATTTTTTGTCCCCGCAGGTTTCGAACCGGTGACTTTAACATCACAGAGCGCCTTAACAACACACTCTATCACTGATTGTCCCCTACACCTCCGGGACACACCCAATTGACTTTTCCTCCTTATCCACTCTAACTACACCCAATTGATGTTGTGCCCTCTTTATTTTGGAGGGTGTTTCAAAATTAATAGGTTTTTGGCACTTTGAAGAATTTGGGAAGCTTGGAAAAAAGTTACATGTTACCTCTCAATGAAATAGATTTAAGACATGTTTTGAATTGGCTTTTCATTCAATTTAGATATAGAAGGAACATTAATTATGTTTTGACTTGGTGTTTTTTTCAATTTAGATATAGAAAAAACATCAATTTTCTATGGTATTTGTGCCTAAATACTTTTTTGAAAAATTTGGAAAAAAAGATTTTTATTTGAAAAATCTTTGAAACAATGAGAGGAGTGGAAGAATTGGGATAATGTTTCATGGGAATTTCTATTGGAAAAATCTTTGAAACAATAAGAGGAGTGGAAGAATTGGGATAATTTTTCATGGGAATTTAGGTTAATCACATGGCTTAGTAATTCAAGAAATCAGAAATTCAATGAGAAGATTTGTCTAAGATTAACCTTTATACTTTTGGATTGATTTGGAGGCATTTGTTGTGGAGAGGTGGCGGGTCTTGGTGATGTATTGACAAAATAAATAAACTTACCATAGACTCTTTTTAGATGTGGGTCTTTGTTTGGCTTATAGTTTAACAAAAGCTTATCACCTAAATAAAATATCACACCTATGTTCTTATGTACTCTTTGTTGTATGGTTGGTATAAATTGCAGAATAAAAATTTATTTATTTCAAAAATATCCGAGCTGTCATTTGACTTTGTTTATTAATTATGTTACGAATTAGGATTTGTAGCATGTGCACGCACATGCTTTGCACATGCTTTCCCTTAATAACTAATGTTATGTGTTGGCATATTTTATCTTATAAAGACATGCATGTGCATACACATGCTTTTAAAGGTGTGTCTGAATTTAGTTGTAGTTATGGTACCCCACCCAAAAGTCATTTATCTTCGCTTTGCGAGGTAACATGCATAAAAGTAAGAAGGGATCACTTTTTTCCCAAGAATGGTTGAGTAGATTCTTTATAAATATACCTTGTTACTAACTTCAATGTGTGCTTGGTATTTTTCTATTAGCACTTTACCCCTATAGCTACATTTTTAGAATTAGTGTATAAAATGTGAAGGTTTCATTCTTTGCACATGACATCTCAAATGTATATAGTCAATCAATCTTAATCAACGTCCCATGCTTTTTCTTTTTAGTGGCAAGATATTGTTTCAATTATCAATGATGGTGGTATGGTGAAAATCTGACTCCTCAAATATATATAGTCAATTAATCTTAATCAACGTCCCATGCTTTTCTTTTTAGTGGCAAGGTATTGTTTCAATTATCAATGATGGTGGTATGGTGAAAATCTGACCATTTCCTCTTAGTTGATGTTTGATGTTTCTATTGTGATGCAAACAATGCAATTATACTTTGCTTTATAGAAGATTTTTCCTTCCTATCTTGTACTCTCTCTTTTTTTTAATGAGATTCTATTTGAAGCTTTGGACATTTAGATATATTTGAAATTTTGGACATGTTTTCTAAAGTTAGTTTATAGTATTTATTTATATTTATAAGAAAATTATATATTTGTGGGTATTGAGTTATATATATATATATATATATATATAGTTAATGTTTTGGTAACTATTGGAGGTATTCTTTCCTAAACAATTTTTTTTTAGAGAAGAAGAAGATTTTAAGAAGTCAAAGGAAGACCATTAAGTAGTTTAAGAACAACTTTCTAGAGAAGAAGAAGATTCTAAGAAGTCAAAGGAAGACCATTGAACAATTGAAGAACACTCCGGAAAAGAATAAAGTGAAATAGAAGACCACATAAGAGAAGTCGGCCCACAAGAAATAATAATAAAGTGGAAATATAATTTCCAGGAAGAGAAGTCGGCCCACAGAAATAATAAAGTAATTTTGAAGACCCGGAATAAGAAGTCGGCCCCAGTGAGGCACCCAGATTAGTATAAATAAAAGTTCGAGTCGGTTCATTTGTACAGTCATATAGTTCTCCTTCTGGAGTACACACTAGGCAGTTGCAGCAGTTTCACTATTTCTGGTCTCTGGTTCTCATGGAGAGTGTGCCCCACTTGGGGAAGGATGTTGTTGGTGGATCTTGGTGATTTCTATTGGGCACTACCTCTGGAGGAGTTGCGCTAAGGTTGTGGTGCTGCTCAATTTCTTCGTGTTAATTATCAGTTGAAGTAGCAATTAGCAGTTACTAGTGGCGCCAACTCTGTGGTGCCAGTTCTAGTAATGTGCCTATCTTGGTGTCAGCTCCATTGTGTCAGTTCTAGTAATGTGCCTATCTTGGTGCCAGCTCTGTGGTGTGCTATGTTGGTACCAGTTCTGTGGTGTGCTATCTTGGTACCATTTCTATGGTGTTGATCAGTTGTCTACCCCCGCTAAGGTTTGACAAGAAGAAGAGATAAGTATTTGTTATCAGGGTTCTTCATTGTTGGTTTGCTCTTGTGATTAGAGCTTGTTCGTAGT
>JASDQU010882367.1:6199-18256 GCA_032191745.1 Picea mariana | reverse complement strand
ACCTACCTCATTCATCCTCTGGACGCTTTTCCTTACAATCTCTTCTGAGCTGCCGGCGATCCGTTTTCCGTTTCTTGTCAGAGCAGAAAAGAACAGAGAGAAAGGGGCTAGCTCTGTATTATAGATGGAACCAGCATTGGATTTACAGTAGATCATGATGTCGTGCCCGGCAGATCTGAGGGATTGATTTTTGGCTGCTATTTGATTTTTCCATTGCTATTTGTTTTGGGTATTTCGAAATCTTTCTGCTTTTGAACGCCGCTCTGTAATCTTTACAAATTTTTGGCTCTGCGAATGCTATACTAAGTTTTTCGGACTGGTTTTGCTGCGTTCTTTTTTAATATGGCTGCGGCGATTTCGCTGACCTGATAAATCTGGCGGTTATTTCATTTTACTAAACTGGATCTGCTCTGCCAAAGTACACTTCTTTTATAATGTAATGGTTTTTTAAATGTTTAATTGTTTGTGAAAAAGATTAGCGAGCTTAACACTTTTGTGCTTTTGTAAAATTAAATGTAAATGTAAACTGTTGATTAAATGCATTGTAAATTGGATGATTTGAACTTGAAACCTCATCAAACATAATACTTCATAGCGACATTCATTTATTCTGAATTTTATTGATTAAATGTATTAATTTATTCGATTTTGATAGCTACCACTATTATAACCTTTTTTCACAAGCACGAATAAATTGGAAAATTTGAACTTGAAACCTCATCAAACATAATACTCACACCACTTGCAAATTGAACTGCCCCCAAGAACTAATTAATGCATTAATTTATTTATTCTACTCACACCACTTGCAAATTGAACTGCCCCCAAAAACTAATTAATGCATTAATTTATTTATTCTGAATTCTGTTAATTAAACGTATTAATATATATTGATGAATTTACTGTGCATTGAATGTATTAATTTATTCCGAAGTTTGTCGTTTAAACTTGTTAGTCTCTATTGATCAATTTTTTCGGATCGTTGACGTTGTGTTGGTTTATAATTGGATATCGAAGTTGTTGTTTTAGTTTAAAATTAGATGTCGACCTTTTTTTTGGGTTTTTCAAGATAGTTATAATATTAAATGTTATCCTTGGCATTAAATTATATTACTTATGAACGTGGTGTCCACATGCGAACTTGACTTTGAACGTGGTATCCACAAACGTGATATGCATATTCAAACTTTAAATGTTTATTGGTGGATTGGTCATATATCAAAGATGCCCTCTTGCACTCACCTAATTTAATGTTTTTGATGTAACTTATTTGTGATATCGTTTTTATTTCACTATGGCTCAACGCCAGGTTAGGTATTTTTAAATCTATGGTTGATGGTTTTCATTAATATAACCATTCAGAACATCCTTGCATTAAATCCAAAGCATAAAATCTTGTCTTGAGTGTGGGCTTGGCATGGGAAGAAGGTTTAAACAATGTTAGCATATGAAGTTATGGTGATATTTTAGTTCACCTTGGTGCTTTTGGAATGGTGGCTATTTCCCTTTCCTGTTAACACATTTTAGCTTTTATCACATTTTAGGTAGAGGTCAAAGTTTCATCTTGTAGATAAAACCCATGAAATCAATAGGAATGAGAGAGGTAAAAAATCTCTCTCTATATATATGGTTCACTCACCAATAATCTCATCATTATGAAAGGCAAAAAAATCTATCTCTATATATGATTGGTGAGATTGTTCACTATTTGGGAGTTCTGTGGGGTGAATATTTCTTTTCAATGATGTGAGAAGGTGTTTACAAAAGATTCAATGCAAAATTAGTTGGATGTTTAGGTGCCTCAAAATTAGTTGGATGTTTAGGTGTCTCACATCAAAATTAGTTGGATGTTTAGGTGTCTCACATCCAAATTAGTTGGATGTTTAGGTGTCTCACATCCAAATTAGCTAGATATTTATGAACCCCAAGAAAAGTTGTTGTTCTTGTTCAAATTCTATATAGTCTTCATGTTTATTAATTCTCTTTTTGGTTTATTTCCTCTTCCTCATTTTAGTGAATTGAAGAAGATAAAGTTACACTTCTTGTTAAAATTCTAGCTTCTTTCCTCTTCTCATTTTTTTGTTAATTTTGGAGGTGTATGATTGCACTTAGGCGTTGGAGGTGCATGGGATTAATATTGAATTGCAAGGGGTTGTTTTGAGTTGGAGGTGCATGGGATTAATATTGAATTGCAAGGGGTTGTTTTGACAGTTAAATTGGATTGTTTGAGCCACAGAGACTTTTACTTAGATATTGGTTTTCTAATGCAAAACATGTAAATAAGATAAGTGAATTTTCGTCCCTTTGTGATGCATTTTTTTCAATATATTGTGTAATGCATTTCCCAGGGAAACCCACTAGGTTCTTCCCCTCATTTTGAGGATTGTACCTAGGGTATAAATCAGATTCTTAAAGGCTCAAGGTCATGTCAACATCTAAACAACAAGACTCATGAGAGAACAACTTTTCCTCTTTAGCCACTTTAACTACACCCAATTGACTTTTTTTTTTGTTAGTTTGTCCTTGACATGTGGGACTAACCTGTGGCTAAGAAACCACGACTCGGGGGCATCCAACCCTTAACATGGCTGGATTTTTTGTCCCCGCAGATTTCAAACCGATGACTTTAACCCAATTGACTTTTCCTCCTTAGCCACTCTAACTACACCCAATTGACGTTGTGCCCTCTTTATTTTGGAGGGTGTTTCAAAATTAATAGGTTTTGGCACTTTGAAAAATTTAGGAAGCTTGGAAAAAAGTTACATGTTACCTCTCAATGAAATAGATTCAAGACATGTTTTGAATTGGCTTTTCATTCAATTTGGATATAGAAGGAACATCAATTATGTTTTGACTTGGCATTTTTTTCAATTTAGATATGGAAGGAACATCAATTTTCTATGTTACTTGTGCCTAAATACTTTTTTGAAAAGTTTGGAAAAAAAGATTTTTATTATGGTACTTGTGCCTAAATACTTTTTTGAAAAGTTTGGAAAAAAGGATTTTTATTGGAAAAATCTTTGAAACAATGAGAGGAGTGGAAGAATTGGGATAATGTTTCATGGGAATTTGTATTGGAAAAATCTCTGAAACAATAAGAGGAGTGGAAGAATTGGGATAATTTTTCATGGGAATTTGGGTTAATCACATGGCTTAGTAATTCAAGAAATCAGAAATTCAATGAGAAGATTTGTCTAAGATTAACCTTTATACTTTTGGATTGATTTGGAGGCATTTGTTGTGGAGAGGTGGCGGGTCTTGGTGATGTATTGACAAAATAAATAAACTTACCATAGACTCTTTTTTAGATGTGGGTCTTTGTTTGGCTTATAGTTTAACAAAAGCTTATCACCTAAACAAAATATCACACCTATGTTCTTATGTACTCTTTGTTGTATGGTTGGTATAAATTGCAGAATAAAAAATTATTTATTTCAAAAATATCCGAGCTGTCATTTGACTTTGTTTATTAATTATGTTACGAATTAGGATTTGTAGCATGTGCCCGCACATGCTTTGCACATGCTTTCCCTTAATAACTAATGTTATGTGTTCGCATATTTTATCTTATAAAGACATGCATGTGCATACACATGCTTTTAAAGGTGTGTCTACACATGCTTTTAAAGGTGTGTCTGAATTTAGTTGTAGTTATGGTACCCCACCCAAAAGTCATTTATCTTCCCTTTGCGAGGTAACATGCATAAAAGTAAGAAGGGATCACTTTTTTCCCAAGAATGGTTGAGTAGATTCTTTATAAATATACCTTGTTACTAACTTCAATGTGTGCTTGGTATTTTTCTATTAGCACTTTACCCCTATAGCTACATTTTTAGAATTAGTGTATAAAATGTGAAGGTTTCATTCTTTGCACATGACATCTCAAATGTATATAGTCAATCAATCTTAATCAACGTCCCATGCTTTTTCTTTTTAGTGGCAAGATATTGTTTCAATTATCAATGATGGTGGTATGGTGAAAATCTGACTCCTCAAATGTATATAGTCAATTAATCTTAATCAACGTCCCATGCTTTTTCTTTTTAGTGGCAAGATATTGTTTCAATTATCAATGATGGTGGTATCATTTCCTCTTAGTTGATGTTTGATGTTTCTATTGTGATGCAAACAATGCAATTATACTTTGCTTTATAGAAGATTTTTCCTCCCTAGCTTGTACTCTTTTTTTTAATGAGATTCTATTTGAAGCTTTGGACATTTAGATATATTTGAAACTTTGGACATGTTTTCTAAAGTTAGTTTATAGTATGTATTTATATTTATAAGAAGATTATATATGTGTGGGTATTAAGTTATATATATATATATATATTGTTGATGTTTTGGTAACTGTTGGAGGTATTCCCTCCTAAACAATTTTTTTTTAGAGAAGAAGAAGATTTTAAGAAGTCAAAGGAAGACCATTGAGCAATTCAAGAACAATTTTCTAGAGAAGAAGATTCTAAGAAGTCAAAGGAAGACCATTGAACAGTTGAAGAACACTTCGGAAAAGAATAAAGTGAAATAGAAGACCACATAAGAGAAGTCGGCCCACAAGAAATAATAATAAAGTGGAAATATAATTTCCAGGAAGAGAAGTCGGCCCAAAGAAATAATAAAGTAATTTTGAAGACCCGGAATAAGAAGTCGGCCCCAGTGAGGCACCCAGATTAGTATAAATAAAAGTTCGGGTCGGTTCATTTGTACAGTCATATAGTTCTCCTTCTGGAGTACGCACTAGGTAGTTGCAACAGTTTCACTATTTCTGGGCTCTGGTTCTCTTGGAGAGTGTGCCCCACTTGGGGAAGGATATTGTTGGTGGATCTTGGTGATTTCTATTGGGCACTACCTCTGGAGGAGTTGTGCTAAGGTTGTGGTGTTGCTCAATTTCTTCGTGTTAGTTATCAGTTGAAGTAGCAATTACTAGTTACTAGTGGTGCCAGCTCTGTGGTGCCAGTTCTAGTAATGTGCCTATCTTGGTGTCAGCTCCGTTGTGTCCGTTCTAGTAATGTGCCTATCTTGGTGCCATCTCTGTGGTGTGCTATCTTGGTACCAGTTCTGTGGTGTGCTTACTTGGTACCAGTTCTGTGGTGTTGATCAGTTATCTACCTCCGCTAGGGTTTGACAAGAAGAAGAGATAAGTATTTATTATCAGGGTTCTTCATTGTTGGTTTGCTCTTGTGATTAGAGCTTGTTCGTAGTTGTATTGGAATATTCTCTCTAAGAAAAGTTGGTTGGGTTTTTCCCCGAGTTTGGGGTTTTCCTAGGATAAATTTTTGTGTCTTCTTGTGCTTGTTTATATGTTACTTATATATTTCAGTATATGATTATTGAATGTTAAAAGAAGATAATAATTCTATGGTAAATCTAATGTTGACGAAACTAATGAATATATATATATATATATATATATATATATATATAATGTTTCTGAATAGATCTATTGGTTTGTTTAGAAGCTTATCTAGTAGGCTTATGATGTATTGTAAACAAAAGTTGAGATTGCTTTTGCCAATTCTAAGCATTTGCTAAAGAGACTATAACTTAAGTACTCTACAAAAATAGAGAGATGAAATTACACCATAAAGAATAAGATTTGGGAGTCAATTCTTCGGGTTTGAGTCCATTGCAATAGGAGTAGGGTTTGGTACCCTCTATTTCCACTGCATCAACTTCCCTAGCTCGATTTTCTTCCCCTGGATCTCTTCATTAGTCCTCTCTTCTACCAACTCAATTCCCCAAATAACATTAATCAATCCATCCTACTTGGATTCCAATTAGTATATAATTTAAAGAACTACATCATCTTGACACCATCCACTTGTTTGCTCTTGATTCCACAAGCAATTAGTTCCTTTATGTGCCAATAAAGGTCAACAATCTTGCTATACTTTGATTCGACCTTATCATGGAGAAAATAATATCAAGAATGAGTTTCCTAATTCCAACATCAACCTCACTTGAGGTTCTACCTGTTGATATTATGGTAACAGCGGGAGGTATTAGCCTCTAAGTGTAACCTTTGACGAGACTAGAATATTCCGAGAAATAAGAAAAACCCTAAAATGTTGGATAATAACCCTATAAGACAAGTCGACTCAAAAGAATAATTAATATTAAGTTATTAGCCTCCAGGAAGAGAAGTCGACCCAGTCAGGTGAGTTGGAGAAGTATGAATAGAGGACGCTAGAGCTCATTTGGACTCCCTCACTCTCACAACTGCATAAGGACAAGTGGTGTGCATGATTGGAGGAGAGTTGTAGCTGCTGCAGTGATGACTTGGTCTTTGGTTATGGTTGGACTTTCTACTTTGTTATGGTTTGGACCTTCTGCCTGGTATTCTAGCTTTGGAGAGAGGTACACTACCTTGGTTGGTTATTGGTTCTAGGGTTTTCTTTTAGAATTATTCTCTCTATTAAGGTTAAGGTGCTCGGGGGTTTCCTTTGTGCCTATGGTTGGGTGACAATATTTCTACATTTTCTACGATGAAACAAACACACCTATTATTCTAACAGATTATGGGCCCACACTATCTTCGGACAGTCTAGCCACTGGAAGGTAGATTAGGAGGATTTTCTTAGTTGCAGTTGCAGTCAAAGTTTTTGTTGCAACAATGAAACCCTAACCCTCGTGTTAAGGCACCTTAAGTGAAGCGCTTGACCTAAATCCTGGATAACCTAGTGCGCCCTAGCATAGCGCACCTCCTGGTAATCTTAGCAAGCCAAGACGTCAAGTTTGGAATTTTCATCAAAGCCAACATTTGACCAAGTCAAAATCTAAGGTTGACCAGTCAAAAAGTTAAAATGAAAGGTAGTTATGAAGACAAAAGACCTAGCATGAAGAAAGCGTTTGTTGTGCCCAAGAGAAATCTAATGAAAGGAACATTATGAGGTTTACCAATCCTCTAGTAGCTAAACCTTTGGTCCAACAAAGTCATTCTAAGGTTTACCGTCACAGTTGGTTAACAAAGGTATGCACCTATACATGTTCTTTTAATTTGTATCATTAACATGAGTGTGTTTGCAGGAAATGTACAAGGGATCTTGTCCAAAGAAGTGATCTTGGATTTAGTGCATTCATAAGATCAACACACTCTCCAGGTTTGACTTGATATGTCTCTGGCTGCTATGGCATTATGAATTTGTAGTCAAAGTTAAAACTATAAGATAACTTTATTCAAGATCTTATAAGGTTGAGATCGTATTATCTAACTCAATTTTTTTTCTGTCAAGATATCATATTGTTTTAAGTTTAAAAGACAGGTCAGAAAGGATACTTGTCTCAGAAGAAAAGTAATCCAAGTGGAATAATAACAAGACTCCAGGTTTGCATATCAAGTTTGACATCTTTATTATTGCCACTTAAGTGAGTATTGATAAGTACTTAGTAGCTTATACTACTCAATGTACTTATTTGCAAGCATGAACTAACACCTCCTCTAGGAGATATTTCTTGTTCTTGTTCTCAAACAAGATCATCTTAGTAATGTTACCAAGAAACTATCATTCATATGAAAGATGTTGTATTAGAAACAATGTTGTTCTTGTTGTCTCAGGCATGTTATTTTGTAATATTCCAGATATAAAAAAAGTATGCAGAACAGAAATAAATAGCTAGAAATGGAAGATGAACAACAATATAACCAGAACAATGCCACAATAATACCAAAATGATACCAGAATAACACCAGAAAGAGCACTTTGATTACTGAGAGCAATGTTCACCTGCCTCTTCGAGGGGACAACCTCCAATAGAGAAGAGCTATATTACAATAATATCCAAGACAAAAGTTCTCATACCCTCGACTCTTATTTATACTAAATATGTCTGTCAAAAGAACCATCTAGAGGAAGATCCTTCTAGAAGCGGAAGCTTCTATTAGGTCTTCTTACATTGGACTATTCTTCCTTATTGCTAGGCATTATTAATATTGACCTTTATTACATCGAAATATATTATTCTACCTACGTGAGGGGTTAGGTCCCTAACATGTCCTCCCCCTTAAAAACAACCTTGTCCTCAAGGCTTGAGATGTGGAAATTGTTGCAGAATGGTAGCTGGTTCCCAAGTGGCATCTGCTGGAGTTGTATCTTTCCACTGAACTAACACTTCCTTGATGGTTCGCTGACGCAGACGATGCTCACGCTGGTCCAAAACTGATTGTGGTTGTAGCCAAATGGAGCCTTCTTCGTCCAACTCGGGAAGGTTGGTTTGATTTTGGCACTTGGTTCCAATCACCTTCTTTAAGCAAGAAACATGAAAAATAAGATGAAGCTTAGAATGACTAGGCAAGGTTAACTGATAGGCCACCTGTCCCACACGCTTGAGAATGGTATAAGGACCATAAAATTTGGGCGCCAGTTTCTGACAATGGTCAGCCTTGAGGGAATTTTGCTTGTAAGGTTGCAGTTGAAGAAACAATCGATCCCCCTCTGCAAATTGATGTTCAAAGCGACTTTGATCTTCTTTTTGCTTCATGCGATTCTAGGCCATGACCAAATTCTCTTTGAGGGTACGAAGAATAGCCTCTTGAAATGTAAGCGTTTGGTCAACCTCCTGGACCTTCAAGACACCTGGAAAATATAATAGAACTGAAGGTGGATTTTGTTCATATACTACTTCAAAAGGAGTCATGCAGGTAGATGTATGGTATGAAGTGTTGTACCACCATTCAACTAGTGGTAACCATTGACCCCACTGATTTTTTATTTCCAATGCAAAACACCTCATATATGTTTCCAAACACTTGTTGACAACTTCAGTTTGACCATCAGTCTCGGGATGATAAGTTGTGCTGAGATGCAATTGGGGGCCTTGTAGCTTGAACAATTCTTGCAAAAAATTGCTGGTGAAAGTTGGGTCGTGATCATAAACAATAGAATGCGGCATGAAATGAAGCTTGAAGACCTTATCCATGAAAAGTTGAGCCACAATGGATGTTGTAAATGGGTGTTGAAGAGCACAAAAATGAGCATACTTGGAAAGACGATCAACTACCACCACGATGGTTGATTTATTTCTCGATTTAGGTAAGCCTACAATAAAATCCATAAAGATATCCCGCCAAATAGCAGGTGGAATAAGAAGCGGTTGTCGTGTTCCAGGAGATTTGACTATTTCTCCCTTGTTGCGTTGACACACATCATATTCAGCCACAAAATTACGAACATCATGTTTCATACCATCCCAGAAAAAAGAACGTTTGACCTTGTCATAGGTTTTGGTAAACCCAAAGTGCCTAGCTGTGGGTGTAGCATGAAGCTCAGAAAGTACTGTGGATTCAAGTTTTGACTGTTAACTTAAATACAAACGACCTTTATATCAAAGCTCATCATGGAGCCAAGAGTACCCTAGGGAAACTGGAGAATTTAACTGCAATTGTTGTATTAGATGTGAACTTTTGGGATTGTGTAGCCATTCTCGGTGAACAACTTGGATCCAATCTGGTACAATGAAGGAGAGAGAAAAAAAGGGACCCTTCATCTTCATATTTTCTGGAAAGTGCATCAACAACCACATTGTCTTTTCCTTTCTTGGAAACGATCTCATAATCATATCCAAAGAGCTTAGTTAACCATTTTTGTTACTCTAGGGAGGAAATGCGTTGTTCAAGAAAATACTTGAGGCTTTGATGATCTATATTAATTTGGAATCATTTCCTCAATAGATAAGGGCGCCAAAGATCAACGACATGCAGAATAGCCAACATTTCATTTTCATAGATTGATTTGCCCAAATTTCACTCAGACAGTTGTTTGTTGGTAAAGGCCAAAGGCCGACCCTCTTGCATAAGGACAACGCCAATTCCTTTCCTTGAGGCATCACATTCCAAAACAAAGGTCTTTGTGAAATCAGGAAGGGAAAATATTGGAGTGGTGCACATGGCCATATTCAAGGTTTGAAAATCCTGAGCAACTGCTGGAGTCCGAGTGAAAGAATTCCTTTTAAGGAGTGCAGTGAGAATTGCCACAATCTTTCCATAATTCTTAAAAAACTTGTGATAATAACCTGTTAAGCTCGGAAATCCATGCAAGATTTTGAGAGTCTTTGGGTGAGGCCAATCTTGCATAACTTCAATATTTTTAGTATCCACCCTGACGACAACCTTGACAACAAGATGACCCAAGTACTCGACTTCCAAGGCGCCAAAAGCACATTTAGATTTTTTTAGGAAAAGCTGGTGCTGAGAGAGTAGATGGAGAAATCGATCCACATGAGAAAGATGGTTTGTCCAAGTTTTTCTATAGATGAGGATATCATCAAAGAAAACTAAGACAAAATGACGGAGAAAAGGACGAAAGACATGATTCATGAAGCTTTGGAAAGTGGAGGGAGAATTACACAAGCCAAAGGGCATGAAAAAAAATTCATAGTGGCCCTCATGAGTTCTAAAGGCAGTCTTAGGAATGTCTGCCTCTTTCATACCGATCTAGTGGTAGCCAGAACGAAGATCAAGTTTAGTAAAGAACTAGGCGCCACTCAATTCATCTAAGAGGTCATCAATGACATGAATGGGAAATTTGTCTTTAATGGTGAGTTTGTTGAGGGAGTGGAAGCCAGGGCACATGCACCAAGAACCTTTTTTCTTTAGGACCATGACCATAGGAGAAGAGTGGGGGCTCGTACTAGAGCGAATAACACCTGCATTGAGAATTTCTTGAACCATTTTCTCAATTTATTTTTTTTGGGAAAAGGGGTGATGATAGGGACGAATATTGGGAAGAAGGCTTCCTGGGACAAGGGGAATGGAATTATCATGAACACCATGAGAAGGAGGGAGTCCCTGGGTATTATAAAAAACCATTTGATGTTTAGAGAGGATGGATTGGAGGTCCTGCGGCACAGAGGGTGTCTCAGTTGATTGTATGGCATGGAGTTGGGAAATAATGTCAGAATGACCTTTTTTGAGAAGCTTTGCCATGCGACGAGAACTAATGATCTCTGGGGAATCGACGATGATTCCTTGGAACTTATATTGTTGGCCCTCCTGGTCGAATTGCATGGTTAATTCCTTAAAATCCATGAGAATGGGACCCAAAGGCCTCAGCCATTCTGCACCCAACACAATATCACAACCACCCATGTTGATAGCAAACATATGATATTTCAGGTGGTATTCACCAATTTGGAGACACACATTTTCACAACGCCCTCCAAATTTCATGGACCTGCCATTGGTAATCATGATTTGGAAATTATTGACTGGATGAATATAACAATTAGTTTCTTGGGCAATGCGGCAATGAATAAAATTATGGGTGCTTCCACTATCACCAATAATGAGGACCTTCCTATGCTTGATGTAACCAATTAGCTTGAGGGATTGGGGAGTAGAAAAGCTAGTGAGAGCATTTAGGGAAATGACAGGTTCTACTTCGGGAGGGTTTGAGGGAGGGGTTATGTTAGAGGGTTCAGGTGACACAGAAACTGTTAATGTTTATGCCATTATTATAGTTCTTTTCATTTCATAAGATAAGAGCATAATAAGAACAAGATCACTGAGAAATACACATCCACAATAGACACAACATTTATCCTGGGAAACCCTCTAGGGGAAGAAAACCCAACAAAAAACTTCCTTATCATAAATAGCTTATACAATGTTCAAGAGATAACTCAACTAATACAGAAAATCCTCCTCCAAGAGATGCGCCACCCTTCTTCTCCTCTCTCCAACTTGAAAATGCAACTTGCCTCATAAGAGAATGAGCAAGTGAAGTGTGTGTTATAAGTGAGGCGCTAGCCTCTTATTTATATCAATATGGCACGTGTGAAGAGTCACCATCTAGCAGGGCCGACCTCTCACACTTGGTGGGTAAATCCACCAATAATTAAATCTGGCCCTTTCATTATAACTGCTTGGGGCCGACTTCTTATTCTGCACATTATTATTGTCCGATGACCAATCCGCAAAAGGGGATTTGGTCCTTATACAATCACCGACTTGATTAATCCTCAATGGGGATTAATCTAATAATAAAAATAATAATAATGACATGATTAATCCACAATGGGGATTAATCCAATAACAAAATAATAAGAATGCTCTTCGCAGTT
>JASDQU010882366.1:6755-28179 GCA_032191745.1 Picea mariana | reverse complement strand
GAAAAGGATGGGTGACACATGTACGGGGAGGATTTTTATGATTAAATTTTTAAAAAATAAATTAAATAGGAAATTGGGAAAGAAGATGACTTAGAAACTCTATATAAAGGAGGGAGGAGGAGGAGGATGGATCTCTTCTGTTATGCGTAACGTTACGCTGCAAAATTTCAGACTTAATTGACTTAGATTGCGGGAGTTGGGATACCTAGCTCAATGAGGAGTTGTAGCTTGGCCTTGCGAGGCAAGCTGGGAGATAGTTGTTCTCTGGTTTAGTGTGTGTGGCCCCTTTGCGGCTCGGGGGGCTAAGGGGGAAGAAGAGTACCCCTAGCGTTGGCTAGGAGGTACCGGTGAAGTCTCAGTGGTCGGCAAGCGGGAGCTGCACAGAGCAGGTGGGACATCGACTCGAAGCAGTCACCTTGGGCTACGGTACGCAAGCTTTGGTTTTGCATAGTAGATTACTATTGATCTGGAGCTTTCATTTCTGTACTTTTACTTGTGTAGGAAGGTGTTTGACTTAGAAATGTAATCGAGAACTTGATTTCCCCATAGCCTTAATCTCGTTGCTTGACTTGATTCCCTTAGCATTTGATCCCTGAATGACGTGATTGTCCTATTGGTTTTATTGATTTATTGTGAAGCGTTGTGCTTACTTCATCCTCATCCCTAGATCATCAGTCCACGCCTGAGAAGTCGACCAACAGTTGGATCGACGGTCGTCACTTCAGTCTTAATAGACCTATAGATCCTAACGCCTTTATTTTTTATGCGTGGATGATGACCGAAGGTTATGTTTTCCCAATTGTTTACCCCTTCTTATCTTCGTGTTTGATCTCTTCCTTGCATTGGTATCTACATGTTATATCACCTCTACATCCTAATCATTCTCGACATCTGAAAATTGTGTTTAGTATTCTCTGCATTTCAACACCCTTAACCATGAAATTTTTAACTCTGCGTTTTTTTTATATATTGTTGGATAATTTAACTCTGCATTGTATTACCTCCCTAGCTACTTAACTCTATGTTTTGTTTTTTTTGGCAGTATTCTCAGCATTTTGAATTATACCTCTGCACTTTAATATTTTGAAGACTAATTGAGACTGTGTTTGTCACTGGATTGACAGCCTTTACATTGTATTTGGATTGTGTTTTACCCCAGAATGACAGTAAGTCTATGCCTTGAAACCCAACGATAATTTTCCTAGAGCCCCTACGACATTTTACAAGCTTTTAACCATGAAATTCTTCCTCTAAGATTTAGTATATTTGAGGGAGAATGTACTCTGTGTTTTAATGTTTTGAAGGTGAGTTTACCCTACAAGATTACCATTTATTCATGCATTCACAGACAACAAATTTAACCGTTATGACACCGAGTTATATAATGGATTTAATGATTTATGAGTGTGACTACGATTGTGGTAAATTTACTTTGGTTGCATTTGTCCTTGGTTGTGATTGTGTTACAGTGTATTGTTTTGTGATAACCACAGCAATCTCCACCGACGTCTGACTGTGATTTTTACTAAGCTAAAACTCAGTGAATCTTTCCCCTTTAACCGACCTCGATCTTGGGATAAACCACAATAAATTTGTGTGCTTGGTCGTTGTATTGTTATTATCAGAGCATCCATAGTGATAGAACACATCTATTTTGTTTCTCTGCGTTCTGAAGTGGTAATTATAACTGGATTTTCCTTGTCCATGGTTTTTACCCAAGTCTCCATCAAATCTCATATCCTCTATCGCAGAACCTAGCCAGCGATTTCATTGATTACCCTGCATTTTTTTTTAATCTTAAACCAATAGTCAATTCATGCTATCAGGGCAGTGAACCTTATCGGATTGCGTTGTTAGCCGACTGAGTATTTGATCCCGTCTTCTTTTCCACCTGGAGGGTGAGTCCATGTTTTTCTTCCTTATATATCACACTCCTATCAATGCATTCAGCCATTTAATTGTTATCATGGTGAATTTCGTTATCTCAGCGAATTGACCTCTATTGTGTCTTAGACATTCTACTAAGTTAACACAACGATGGTATTTAATAATGGATTTCACCACACCCATGCATTAACTTCCTATATTTATTATTTCCTACCTTGCATAGATTCACACAGCCTTATTACAATGGGTAGCAATTCCCATGGCATCACTTGACAACATTCTCTCTTCTTCCACTTTGGGTGTACACGCGCAGGGATAGTGTTTTAATACCCAGCCTTTCAATATAGCATTTAAATAGTGTATAAAACCTAGCACCTTGTTATGGAGTTTTAATTAGCGGATTAGTGCATTGGGTCAGCGATTCCTGCAAAGATGTTTTTAAGAGCATGATTATTATTTTGTTCCGGAGATTTGCTAAAGTTAGGTACAGTGTGTCTGTGATAGTACTGACAGCTTGTCCAGGAATTAAATGATAGTAATTTCCTTACCTTTCACAACACTATCTTGTTTTAATATCTAGTTATCTCATTACTCCAGCATTCCTGTATTTATTAGGCTAGGCGTGGGTAATTGTAGTCAGAAATTTGGAATTTTTTTTTACAGCTTGTTATTACTCAACAGTTTTAGTGTGTAATAGAGAGTGGGTTAAACTTTAATATGGTTAATAATGTTGACAGCGTTTTGGAAATTAAGGTTGTGAATAATGTCATATTTATAGTGTTATACATTACTAGGGTTAATGTTGTTGTATATTGGTAAATGGCTAATTTAGATTGTATTTAATTGGTAATGTAGACTTGTATTTATTTTGCAATCTAGACTTGTAATTAGTTTGCAAATTTAGACTTGTATTGAATTTGTAATCTAGACTTGTATCTAACTTAGACTTGTATCTAATTTATAATTTAGACTTGTATTTAACCTGTAGTTTAGACTTGTATCTATTTTAGATGTGTATCTAAGTTGTAAATTAGAATTTTATTTGATGTTAAATTAGATTTGTAATTTATTGACTAATGTGTAATTTAGACTTGCTAATTAGATTGGTAACTAATGTTAAATTAGATTGTAATTATTGATTAATTTGGACTTGATTAATGGTTGGGTTGTTGGCAAAGTCGTGTATTAGCTTGCGCTTTTCTTCGAATGACATCATCTTGTGTCTTGTCGATCTGTGTTTCCGTGTGAGTGTTGTTGGTCATCGTAAGTTTTCCATTAACGCATGGGTTGAACACCTTCATGTGTTGGGTTGCACACCATGGAGGTTCTCGTTAACTAGTCATCGAGGTCATTGTGTCAGGATGGGGATGTTGTCCCTTAGATTGTAGGTGTGGTCATGTTTGTGTCGGGCGGGTAGTCATTGCTCCTTGTTGTTTTATGCATGTTTCACCCAATTTCTCTTATGCCAATGCGTGGAGTCATGGTTGATCGTTTTATGTTCTACAGGAGTGGTGCTTGTCTTCAGATGTGTTGTTTAGTTGCAATCGTTGTTTTCATCCTGTTTTAAAATATATATATATATATATATATATATATATATATGCACCTTTTGCTTTGCTTGTAAACGTAACGGCTGAGGGGAATTTTCAGTAGAGATGTTAAATTCATGGAAGATAAATCATGGAATGAAATGGAAAGAAATACTTTTCATAATCCTTCTCTTCAGTTAAACGAATAGCAAGCACCTACAACACACCTTCCAAGATTGCAAGTTCAAAGTGAAAGTAGCTCTTCATCTCATAATGGTTATTCATCTCATAGTGATTCTGATTCTGATCATAAACATCAAAGAATGAGAAATTTGAGTGATATATATGACCAAGATGATAATATAGTACAGTTTGCAGTTTTCTCATCTCCGCCTACTTGTTTTGATGAAGTTGCAAAGCAAAAGGAATGGGTAGATGCAATGAATAATTAAATAGAAGCTATTGAAAGAAACATTACATGGGATTTAGTTGATCTACCTACAAATAAAAATACCATAGGTGTTAAATGGGTTTATAAAACAAAGTTAAATGAAAAAGGTGAGATTAAGAAACAAAAAGAAAGATTAGTTGCCAGAGGTTTTTCACAACAGCGTGGCATTGATTATGGTGAAACTTTCACACCTGTAGAAAGATTAGATATTGTTCAATTTGTTTTGGCCATTGCAACACAAAACAAGTGGCTTATTTATCAAATGGATGTCAAGTCCTCCGTTCTAAAAGGAGTGTTAAATGAAGAAGTGTATGCCCATCTTCCACCTAGATTTTAAGTTAAAACACAAGAGTGTCGAGTGTACAAATTAAAGAAATCCTTGTATGGTTTGAAGCAAGCTCCACGAGCTTGGTGCAGTAGAATTGATGATTATTTACTCAAAGATGGTTTCAGTAGGAGCAACAATGAGCCTACTTTGCATATCAAGGTAAACCAACAAGGTAATATTCTCATCCTATGCCTTTATTTTGACAACATGATCTACACGGGAAACATGATGTTAGATGAATTTAAAACAACCATGAAAAATGAGTTTGAAATGACAGATCTTGGATTAATGAAGTATTTCTTAGGCGTTGAAGTAGATCAATCTGATCATGGTATATTTATTAGTCAACAGAAATATGATGTTAAAGTTTTGAAAAATCTTAAGATGGAAAAGTGTAAGCCTGATGACACTCCTATTACTCTTGGCACTAAATTACGCAAAGAAGATTTGGGATCAGTAGTTAATTCCACATTGTATAAACAACTTGTTGATAGTCTTATGTATCTTACTACTACAAGACCTAACATAACATTTGCAGCAAGTTTGATTTCCAGGTTTATGGAATCCCCTATCATTGGAAAGTTGGTAAGAGGATCTTAAGATACATCGCAGGTACAACCACTTATGGTTTATGGTACACAACTTTAGTAGACAGTATGCTTACAGGTTACATCGACAATGTTTATGCAGGGAGTATGGACGATAGAAAAAGTACTTCGGGATATGCAAGTTTCTTGTTTGGAAAGAATTTGATTCTGTGGGCATCTAGGAAGCAACCCATAGTTTATATCTCTTCTACAGAAGAAGAATATATAGCGGAAACAATAACAGCATGCCATGTGGTTTGGCTTAAAAGGATTTCGATGGATTTTGGATATACGATAAAATAACATATTTCGATTTTTTTGTGAACATACAATGTGTTTCATGAGAAAAGAAAACACATTGATACTTGATTTCACTTCATTTGTGAACTCATAAAAAATGGTGACATTTCTCTCAAATTTTGTAGTTATAATGCTCAGTTAGCTGATATCTTCACTAAACCTTTGGGAAGATATGTTTTTCAATTTCAATGTCAAAGTTTAGGCAATATTAATAATGTAATCCTCGAGATTAAGAGGGAATGTTAAGAGTTGTATTTTTCGGTAATCTCGATGTTTACCTGTAGTTATTTTTTGTAACCATTTGTTCGTTACTACAGTTACTGTAAAGTGTCCAATATATACTATTTAATACATCCAATAATAGATTTGTGGTACCTTTCATTCTCCAATATTTTTTGTGTATTCTTCTTTCTCTATTGTTTTCACTTGCTATAGACTTCCTCCATATTGTTGAATATGCCAATGAATTTCACAGATTTGGTAGATATGAGCAGATTTAGTGGAGCCTATTTTGTAGTAGTTTGTTCAACCAAATCTACCAATTTGGTATGAACGCACAATTTTAGAAAATAGTTGTGTAACTAATCTAATTCTTCTCATTATTTATGTAAGCCCATAGAGGCAGATAGGAGTGTGAGTGAGTTGTTGTAATCTCCTCGCTCTGAATAATAAGACAACCAATACCTATTCTTGGTGGGTGTAGCCCAACGTTTGGGGGAACCATGTAAATCTCTATGTTTCTTGTCTGAGTATTTAGTGATTGTCTTATATGATATTTTTGTTTCCGCATTTACAAATATAACAAGTGGTATCAGAGCGAGTTGGAGGAGAGGGTGTCGAGGGCATCAAATTTCGGAGGATCAGTTGCATCTGTGTAAGGTGCATCGATTTCCACATCGTCGCAGGTCCCTCCTCTAGAAGGGTGTGGCATCTTACTAGCCAAACTTACTCTGCTTTGAAAATCCTCAGATCGACGCAATCCAGCTGCATTGACAGGTGCATAAAAATACTCAAATCTCCGTAGTCCAGCTATGTAGAACAGTTCGACGAATCTTTGAGATCGTCACACTCAAGTTGTATCGTGAGGTGCGGTGACTCCCTCAAATGTCGCGGATCAAGAAATTTTTGCATGATAACATTTGTATGTCTTTTCTTTTCAAAAATGTGTTTGCAAAGTATGAAAGGTTGACTTTTCTTTATTAAAAGTTAAAGGATCAAAGGTGAATTTTTAAAACAATTGAAAAAGTGGAGGGATTAAAGTAAAGGTGTATTTTTTATCAAAAAAGCTGGATTTTAAATTTCCTTCTTCTTTTTTTAATAAAAGGTGAGGAAAAGGTGGGGTTAGTAAAAATGTTTTTTTGATTAAACTTTTTTATTAAACCTTGTAAATTTTATACCATCATTCCTCGACATATTTTTTTGAAAGGGCCTTGGTTATTATAAGCAATGGTGTTTTTTGGAATGTTTCCTCTAATGGAAAAGACGCAGAGTGCTAAGTTCGAAATTGAGAAGTTCAATGGCAAGAAAAATTTTGAGATCTGGAAGGTTAAGATGCATGATATGCTCATGAAACAAGGGGTTGTGAAGGCACTTTTGGAAAAAACAAAGCAACCCGCGACCATAACAGATGATGATTGGGATGAGATGGATGCGAGAGCACTGAGTACCATATGCTTGTGTTTGGCCAATGATGTGTTGTTCAATATTGTCTCGGAGAAGACAGCAATCAGTTTATGGACGAAGATGGAAAGCTTGTATATGACAAAATCCTTGACAAACAAGATCTTCCTGAAAAGACAATTGTACAGTTTGCGCATGAAGGAAGGTATGAAAATAGTTGACCATTTAAATACTTTTAATACTCTCTTAGTCTAGTTGACTAGCATGGGAGTGAAATTCAAATCTAAAGATAAGGCAATTACATTATTATGTTCTTTTCCCGTGTCATGGGATCACTTTGTTACCTCTATTAGTCTCAGTTCAACATAAAGTATTGAATTTGATGATATTGTTGGAGCTTTACTATCTGAGGAAACAAGGAAGAAATACAATCTAGAAACCTCTACATCTAAGGTGATGATGGTCAGAGGAAGACCTAAAGAAAGAGGACACGGTGAGAGAGATTTCTCTCGGTCAAATTCGAAGGGAAAGAAGAGAAAAATTAAGTGTTGGTTTTGTGGAAAATATGGATACCTGAAGAAGGATTGTTGGAAGAGACAACAAGCCTCCAAAGAAGACCCTCCAAAAGATACGAAGGAAGCAAACACAACTGAAACATGTTCAGGTATGACTGATGAAGTTTTATCAATTAGTATTGGTTCACGTCATGATCAACAGTGGTTATTAGATTCGGGTGCTTCAAATCACATGTGTCTTCATAGACACTGGTTTATTACTTACCAGTCTATAAATGATGGAATAGTTTACATGGGAAATGATATTTC
Organism: Picea mariana; assembly: GCA_032191745.1. Taxonomy (NCBI): domain Eukaryota; kingdom Viridiplantae; phylum Streptophyta; class Pinopsida; order Pinales; family Pinaceae; genus Picea; species Picea mariana. The sequence goes on along the minus strand of JASDQU010882366.1, from coordinate 20,653 downwards.
ATGTAAAGTTGTGGGAATTGCTAGCATTCGAATTAAGATGTGTGATGGAACTGTTAAAATACTAACTGATGTGAGACATGTACCTGAGATTAGGAAGAACCTAATTTATTTGGGAGTCTTAAACACTGGAGGATATAAGAGTATTGTTCAAGGTGGAGTTATGAAGGTCTACAAAGTAATCCTATTGGTTATGAAAGCGAAGAAGGTTGGTAACATGTTCATGTTAGAAGAAGAACTGAGTCAGATCATGCGACAATGGTATCTGAGAAAGACATGATCCTGTTTGACTATGGCATCAACAGTTGGGTCATATGAGCAAACAAGGATTAAAGGTATTAACTGATCAAAAGTTACTTCCTAGTCTAAAGTCTTTAAAGTTGGATTTCTGCAAGCACTGTATTTATGGAAAACATAATAGGCAGAGATTTAAAACCGGAAGACACACCAGTAAAGGAATCCTTGATTATATTCATTCTGATGTTTGGGGACCATCCCCTACTATTTCATTTGGAGGATCATCATATTTTGTAACTTTTATAGATGATTTATCTAGAAAGATTTGGGTCTATATGTTGAAAAGTAAGGCTGATATATTTACAGTTTTCAAACAGTTTAGAGCTTTAGTGGAAAAGAGCACTGGTAGGTCCATTAAATGTTTAAGCACTGATAATGGTGGTGAATTTACATCAATGGAATTTGAGAACTATTGCAAGGATTTTGGGATTGATAAGAATAAAACTACTGCCTATACTCCTCAACAAAATGGAGTTGATGAACGCATGAACAGGACTTTTCTAGAGAGAGAAAGGAGTATGCTTAGTAACGCCAACTTGCAACAGGAATTGTGGGAAGAAGCCGTGACTATAGCTTGTTATCTGGTGAATCGATCACCATCAACGAAAATAGAGTGCAAAATTCCAAAAGAGGTATGGACATGTCATCCTTGTAATTATTCTAATCTCAAAGTTTTTGGTTGTGAAGCATATGCTCTAATTTTGAAACATCGGCATTCTAAATTAGATCCAAAATCAAAAAGGATTATCTTTGTTGGATATGGTGATGGTATTAAGGGTTACAGGTTGTGGGATCCTACTGCCCACAAGGTCACCATTAACAGAGATGTAATATTTGATGAATCATCTCTCATCAAATCAAATGTAGATGTTCAAATGAAACAGGAAGAAGCACCAAAGTATTAGCAAATTCAATTTGAAACTAATGAAGGTGAACATGAACAAGTTTCAGAAGATATTCATGAAGAGTCTCCTGCAACAGAGGAAGACATGGTTGATGATGACAGTCAACAAATTGTGGATGAGCCACAAACTTCCTTAAGGAGGTCTACATGGTTCAGAAATCCTCCAAGAAGGTATGATGATTTTGTTTCATCAGTTTCTTTAATACTAATGATGATGAAACTTCGTGCTATCAGGAAGTCGTGAAGGGTTCTAACAGAGATAAATGGAAAGAAGCAATGAAGGATGAAATGAAGGCATTGGAGAGGAATGCTACATGGGACCTAGTAGAACTTCCAAGAGACAGGAAAACTGTAGGTTGCAAGTGGGTCTACAAGCTGAAGAAGGGTGTTGGTGATAAGGTGGAAAGGTACAAGGCAAAGCTAGTTGCGAAAGGATATTCTTAGAAAGTAGGTATTAACTTTCATGAGATTTTTTCACCAGTTGTAAAGACTATTTCAATTCAAATTGTGTTAGCATTAGTTGCATTGCTTGATTTGGAGTTGGAGCAACTATATGTTAACACTGCTTTCTTACATGGAGATTTGGATGAGGAAATTTACATGGAACAACCTGCAGGGTTCATTCAGAATCGCGGTAAGAAATTTGTTTGTAAGCTCAAGAAATCATTGTATGGTTTGAGGCAGTCGCCTAGACAATGGTACCGGAAATTTGAATCTTTCATGGTGAGCCGGAATTATACAAGGAGTGAGTATGATCATTGTGTCTACTTTAAGAAATTGAATAACGACATATTCATTATCTTAGTATTGTATGTTGACGATATGCTTTTAGCAAGAAAAAGCATAACTGAGATCAACAGGTTAAAGGCTTAGATGGCTAGAACGTTCGATATGAAAGATCTAGGGGCAGCAAGGTAGATTTTGGGCATGGAAATATTCAGAGACAGGAGGAATAGTAAGATTTGGTTGTCACAACAGAAGTATGTTGAGAAGACACTTTTGAGTTTTGGTATGAACGATGTGAAACCAGTATCAATCCCTGTGGTTTCCCATTTTAAGCTTTCTTCAAGTTTATGTCCTAGTACAAAAGAAGAAAAGGAATATATGTCTTGAATACCATATGATAATGCAGTAGGAAGTCTAATGTATGTGATGGTTAGTACAAGGCCAGACATTTCACATGCAATTGGGGTTGTTAGTGGGTATATGGAAAATCCAGGTAAAGAACATTGGGCAACAGTGAAATGGGTGCTTCGGTATCTGAGGGGAACAAGTGATTATTGTATCAACTATAACAGTGGTTTTGAATCGGTCTGTGGATATGTTGATTCTGATTTTGCAGGTGATTTGGACAAGAGAAGGTCGACTTCAGGGTATGTCTTTACTCTTGCGGGTGGAGCTATTAGTTGCATGTCAAAGCTACATAACATTGTTGCTTTATCCACTGCAGAAGCAAAATACGTAACTGCTTCACATGCTTGCAAAGAGGCAGTTTGGTTGAAAGGTTTGTTTGGTGAGTTTGGAAGGATGCAGGACAAAGTAAAGTTACTTTGTGATAGTCAAAGTGCTATTCACTTGGCTAAGAATCCAGCCTACCACAGTAAAACAAAAAATATACCTATCAAGTACCATTTTGTAAGACTGGTCATCGATAAACGTGGAGTCTCTCTTGAGAAAGTTCATACAAAATAGAACTGCACAAACATGTTCACAAAACCAGTGCTATTAGAGAAGCTACGATGCTGCTTGGCTTCTCTTGGCTTGCAGAAAATGTGATGAACCAAAGAAGGAGCAAGGTATCAGGTTAATTGTTGTCAAGGTGGAGATTGTTGAATATGCCAACGAATTTCACAGATTTGGTAGATATAAGTAGATTTAGTGGAGCCTATTTTGTAGTAGTTTGTTCAACCAAATCTACCAATTTGGTATGAAAGCACAAGTTTAGAAAATAGTTATGTAACTAATCTAATTCTTCTCATTATTTATGTAAGCCCGTAGAGGAAGACAGGAATGTGAGTGAGCTGTTGTAATCTCCTTGATCTGAATAATATGACAACTGATACCTATGCTTGGTGGACGTAGCTCAAAGTTTGGGTGAACCAAGTAAATCTTTGTTTTTCTTGTCTGAATATTTATTGATTGTCTTATATGATATTTGTGTTTCCGCATTTACAAATATAACACATATTATCTCTATTTTTCTTGTTTGGATATTATTGATTGTCTTATATGATATTTTTGTTTCCACATTTACAAATATAACACATATTATCTCTACCTCCCACGAAATATCACTACATGCTCAAGACGAAATGTTTAACTTTCGTTGCAAATACATTTTCTAATAGAAGTCCTAGGCATTTTGATTACTTCTGTTAAATTCATGGAAGATAAATCATGGAATGAAATGGAAAGCAATACTTTTCATAATCCTTCTCTTCAGTTAAACAAACATCAAGCACCTACAACATGCCTTCCAATATTGCAAGTTCAAAGTGAAAGTAGTTCTTCATCTCATAATGATTATTCATATCATAGTGATTCTGATTCTGATCATAAACATCAAAGAATGAGAAATTTGAGTGATATATATGACCAAGATGATAATATAGTACAGTTTGCATTTTTCTCATCTCTACCTACTTGTTTTGATGAAGTTGCAAAGCAAAAGGAATGGGTAGATGCAATGAATAATTAAATAGAAGCTATTGAAAGAAACAATACATGGGATTTAGTTGATCTACCTACAGATAAAAATACCATAGGTGTTAAATGGGTTTATAAAACAAAGTTAAATGAAAAATGTGAGATTGAGAAACAAAAAGCAAGATTAGTTGCCAGAGGTTTTTCACAACAACTTGGCATTGATTATGGTGAAACTTTCACACCTGTAGCAAGATTAGATATTGTTCAATTTGTTTTGGCTATTGCAGCAAAAAACAAGTGGCTTATTTATCAAATGGATGTCAAGTCCTCCTTTCTAAAAGGAGTGTTAAATGAAGAAGTGTATGCCCATCTGCCACCTAGATTTTAAGTTAAAACACAAGAGCGTTGAGTGTACAAATTAAAGAAATCCTTGTACGATTTGAAGCAAGCTCCACGAGCTTGGTGCAGTATAATTGATGATTATTTACTCAAAGATGGTTTCAGTAGGAGCAACAATGAGCCTACTTTATATATTAAGGTAAACCAACAAGGTAATATTCGCATCCTATGTCTTTATGTTGACGACATGATCTACACAAGAAACATGATGTTAGATGAATTTAAAACAACCATGAAAAATGAGTTTGAAATGACAAATCTTGGATTAATGAAGTATTTCTTAGGCGTTGAAGTAGATCAATCTGATCATGGTATATTTATTAGTCAACAGAAATATGATGCTAAAGTTTTGAAAAAACTTAAGATGGAAAAGTGTAAACCTAATGACACTCCTATTACTCTTGGCACTAAATTAAGAAAAGAATATTTGGGATCAGTAGTTAATTCCACATTGTATAAATGGCTTGTTGGCAGTCTTATGTATCTTACTACTACAAGACCTGACATAAAATTTGCAGAAAGTTTTATTTCCAGGTTTATGGAATCCCCTATCATTGGAAAGTTGGTAAGAGGATCTTAAGATACATCACAGGTACAACCACTTATGGTTTTTGGTACACAGCTTTAGTAGATAGTATGCTTACAGGTTACACCAACAATGATTATGCAGGCAGTATGGACGATAGAAAAAGTACTTCGGGATATGCTTTTCTTTTTTGGAAAGAATTTGATTCCGTGGACATCTAGGAAGCAACCCATAGTTTATATCTCTTCTGCAGAAGAAGAATATATAGTGGAAACAACAACAACATGCCATGTGGTTTGGCTTAAAAGGCTTTCGATGGATTTTGGATATACGATAAAAGAACATATTTCGATTTTTTTGTGAACATATAATGTGTTTCATGATAAAATAAAACACATTGATACTTGATTTCACTTCATTCGTGAACTCGTCAAAAATGGTGACATTTCTCTCAAATTTTGTAGTTCTAATGCTCAGCTAGCTAATATCTTCACTAAACCTTTGGGAAGATATGTTTTTCAATTTCAATATCAAATTTTAGGCAATATTAATAATGTAATCCTCGAGATTAAGAGGGAATGTTATGAGTTGTATTTTTCGATAATCTCGATGTTTACCTGTAGTTATTTTTTGTAACCATTTGTTCGTTACTACAGTTACCGTAAAGTGTCCAATATATACTATTTAATACATGCAATAATAGATTTGTGGTAGCTTTCATTCTCCAATATTTTTTGTGTGTTCTTCTTTCTCTATTGTTTTCACTTGTGATAGACTTCTTCCATATTGTTGAATATGCCAACGAATTTCACAAATTTGGTAGATATGAGAAGATTTAGTGCAGCCTATTTTGTAGTAGTTTGTTCAACCAAATCTACCAATTTGGTATGAATGCACAAGTTTAGAAAATAGTTGTGTAACTAATCTAATTCTTCTCATTATTTATGTAAGCCCGTAGAGGAAAACAGGAGTGTGAGTGAGCTGTTGTAATCTCCTTGATCTGAATAATAAGACAACTGATACCTATGCTTGGTGGACGTAGCCCAACGTTTGGGGGAACCACGTAAATCTCTATGTTTCTTGTCTGATTATTTATTGATTGTCTTATATGATATTTGTGTTTCCGCATTTACAAATATAACAAGTGGTATCAGAGCGAGTTGGAGGAGAGGGTGTCGAGGGCATCAAATTTCGGAGGATGAGCTGCATCTGTGTAAGGTGCATCGATTTCCACGTCGTCACAAGTCCCTCCTCTAGAAGGGTGTGGCGTCTTACTAGCCAAACTTACTCTACTTTGAAAATCATCGGATCGCCGCAATCGAGCTGCATTGACAGGTGTGTAGAAATACTCAAATCAACGCAGTCCAACTATGTGGAATAGTTCGATGAATCTTTGAGATCATCGCACTCAAGTTGTATCGTGAGGTGAGGTGACTCCCTCAAATGTCGTAGATCAAGAAATTTTCATTTGAGTATGAAAGGTTGACTTTTCTTTATTAAAAGTTGAAGGATCGAAGGTGAATGTTTAAAACAATTGAAAAAGTGGAGGGATTAAAGTAAAGGTGTATTTTTTATTATAAAAGGTGGATTTTAAATTTCCTTTTTTTTTTTTTAATAAAAGGTGGGGTTAGTAAAAATGTTTTTTTGATTAAACTTTTTTATTAAACCTTGTAAATTTTATACCATCATTCCTTCACATATTTTTTTGAAAGGGCCTTGGTTATTATAAGTAGTGGTGTTTTCGAAATGTTTCCTCTAATGGAAAAGACGCAGAGTGCTAAGTTCGAAATTGAGAAGTTCAATGGCAAGAAAAATTTTGAGATCTAGAAGGTTAAGATTCATGATATGCTCATGAAACAAGGCGTGGTGAAGGCGCTTTTGAAAAAAAAAAAGCAACATGTGACCATAACAGATGATGATGGGAATGAGATGGATGCGAGAGCACTGAGTGCCATATGCTTGTTTTTGGCCGGTGATGTTCTGTTCAATATTGTCTCGGAGAAGATAGCAGTCGGTTTATGGACGAAGATGGAAAGCTTGTATATGACAAAATCCTTGATAAACAGGATCTTCCTGAAAAGACAATTGTACAATTTGCACATGAAGGAAGGTACAAAAATAGTTGATCATTTAGATACTTTTAATACTCTCTTAGTCCAGTTGACTAGCATGGGAGTGAAATTCGAATCTAAAGATAAGGCAATTACATTATTTTGTTCTTTACCCGCGTCATGGGATCACTTTGTTACCTCTATTAGTCTCAGTTCAACATAAAGTATTGAGTTTGATGATATTGTTGGAGCTTTACTGTCTGAGGAAACAAGGAAGAAATACAATCTAGAAACCTCTACATCTGAGGTGATGATGGTCAGAGGAAGACCTAAAGAAAGAGGACACGGTGAGAGGGATTTCTCTCGGTCAAATTCGAAGGGAAAGAAGAGAAAACTTAAGTGTTGGTTTTGTGGAAAATCTGGATACCTAAAGAAGGATTGTTGGAAGAGACAACAAGCCTCCAAAGAAGACCCTCCAAAAGATACGAAGGAAGCAAACACAACTAAAACATGTTCAGGTATGACTGATGAAGTTTTATCAATTAGTATTGGTTCACATCATGATCAACAGTGGTTATTAGATTCTGGTGCTTCAAATCACATGTGTCTTCATAGACACTGGTTTGTTACTTACCGATCTATAGATGATGGAATAGTTTACATGGGAAATGATATTTCATGTAAAGTTGTGGGAATTGGTAGCATTTGAATTAAGATGTTTGATGGAACTGTTAAAATACTAACTAATGTGAGACATGTACCTGAGATTAGGAATAACCTAATTTATTTGGGAGTCTTAGACACTGGAGGATATAAGAGTATTGTTCAAGGTGGAGTTATGAAGATCTACAAAGTAATCCAATTGGTTATGAAAGAGAAGAAGGTTGGTAACATGTTCATGTTAGAATGAATAACTGAGTCAGATCATGCGACAATGGTATCTGAGAAAGACATGATCCTGTTCGACTGTGGCATCAACGGTTGGGTCATATGAGCGAACAAGGATTAAAGGTATTAATTGATCGAAAGTTACTTCCTAGTCTAAAGTCTTTAAAGTTGGATTTCTGCAAGCACTATATTTATGGAAAACATAATAGGCAGAGATTTAAAACCGGAAGACACACCAGTAAAGGAATCCTTGATTATATTCATTCTGATGTTTGGGGACCATCCCCTACTATTTCATTTGGAGGATCATCATATTTTGTAACTTTTATAGATGATTTATCTAGAAAGTTTTGGGTCTATATGTTGAAAAGTAAGGTTGGTATATTTACAGTTTTCAAGCAGTTTAGAGCTTTAGTGGAAAAGAGCACTAGTAGGTCCATTAAATGTTTAAGAACTGATAATGGTGGTGAATTTACATCAATGGAATTTGAGAACTATTGCAAGGAGTTTGGGATGGATAGGAATAAAACTACTACCTATACTCCTCAACAAAATGGAGTTGATGAACGCATGAATAGGACTCTTCTAGAGAGAGAAAGGAGTATGCTTAGTAACGCCAACTTACAGCAGGAATTGTGGGCAGAAGCCGTGACTATAGCTTGTTATATGGTGAATCGATCACCATCAACAAAAATAGAGTGTAAAATTCCAAAAGAGGTATGGACATGTCATCCTTGTAATTATTCTAATCTTAAAGTTTTTGGTTGTGAAGCCTATGCTCTAATTTTGAAACATCAGCATTCTAAATTAGATCCAAAATCAAAAAGGATTATATTTTTTGGATATCGTGATGGTATTAAGGGTTACAGGTTGTGGGATCCTACTACCCACAAGATCACCATTAACAGAGATGTAATATTTGATGAATCATCTCTCATCAAATCAAATGTAGATGTTCAAATGAAACAGGAAGAAGCACCAAAGTATCAGCAAATTCAGTTTGAAACTAATGAAGGTGAACACGAACAAGTTTCAGAAGATATTCATGAAGAGTCTCCTACAACAGAGGAAGACATGGTTGATGATGACAGTCAACAGATTGTGGATGAGCCACAAACTTCCCTAAGGAGGTCTACACGGGTCAGAAATCCTCCAAGAAGGTATGATGATTTTGTTTCATCAGTTTCTTTAAATACTAATGATGATGAACCTCCGTGCTATTAGGAAGTCATGAAGGGTTCTAACAGTGATAAATGGAAAGAAGCAATGAAGGATGAAATGAAGGCATTAGAGAGGAATGCTACATGGGACCTGGTAGAACTTCCAAGAGATAGGAAAACGGTAGGTTGCAAGTGGGTCTACAAGCTGAAGAAGGGTGTTGATGATAAGGTGGAAAGGTACAAGGCAAGGCTGGTTGCGAAAGGATATTCTCAGAAAGTAGGTATTGACTTTCATGAGATTTTTTCACCAGTTGTAAAGACTATTTCAATTCGAATTGTGTTAGCATTAGTTGCATTGTTTGATTTGGAGTTGGAGCAACTAGATGTTAAGACTACTTTCTTACATGGAGATTTGGATGAGGAAATTTACATGGAACTACCTGAAGGGTTCGTTCAGAATCGCAGTAAGAAATTTGTTTGCAAGCTTAAGAAATCATTGTATGGTTTGAGGCAGTCGCCTAGACAATGGTACCAAAAATTTGAATCTTTCATGGTGAGCTGGAATTATACAAGGAGTGAGTATGAACATTGTGTCTACTTTAAGAAATTGAATAATGGAATATTCATTATCTTAGTATTGTATGTTGACAATATGTTTTTAGCAAGAAAAATCATAACTGAGATCAATAGGTTAAAGGCTTAAATGGCTAGAACGTTCGATATGAAAGATCTAGGGGCAGTAAGGCAGATTTTGGGCATGGAGATATTCAGAGACAGGAGGAATGGTAAGCTTTGGTTGTCACAACAAAAGTATGTTGAGAAGATACTTTTGAGGTTTGGTATGAACGATGTGAAACCAGTATCAATCCCTGTGGCTTCCCATTTTAAGTTTTCTTCAAGTTTATGTCCTAGTACAAAAGAACAAAAGGAATATATGTCTTGAATACCATATGCTAATGCAGTAGGAAGTCTAATGTATGTGATGGTTAGTACAAGGCCATACATTTCACATGCAGTTGGGGTTGTTAGCGGGTATATGGAAAATCCAGGTAAAGAGCATTGGGCAGCAGTGAAATGGGTGCTTCGGTATCTGAGGGGCACAAGTGATTATTTTATCAACTATAACAGTGGTTGTGAATCAATATGTGGATATGTTGATTCTGATTTTGCAGGTGATTTGGACAAGAGAAGATCGACTTTAGGGTATGTCTTTACTCTTGCAGGTGGAGCTATTAGTTGGATGTCAAAGCTACATAACATTGTTGTTTTATCCACTACAGAAGCAGAATACGTAACTACTTCACATGCTTGCAAAGAGGTAGTTTGGTTGAAAGGTTTGTTTGGTGAGTTTGGAAGGATGCAGGACAAAGTAAAGTTACTTTGTGATAGTCAAAGTGCTATTCACTTGGCCAAGAATCCAGCTTACCACAGTAAAACAGAACATATACCTATCAAGTACCATTTTGTAAGACAAGTCATCGATAAACGTGGAGTATCTCTTGAGAAAGTGCATACAAAAGAGAACTGCACAGACATGTTCACAAAACCAGTACTGTTAGAGAAGCTACGATGGTGCTTGGCTTCTCTTGGCTTGCAGAAAATGTGATGAACAAAAGAAAGAGCAAGGTATCAAGTTAATTGTTGTCAAGGTGGAGATTGTTGAATATGCCAACGAATTTCACAAATTTGGTAGATATGAGTAGATTTAGTGGAGCATGTTTTGTAGTAGTTTGTTCAACCAAATCTACCAATTTGGTATGAACACACAAGTTTAGAAAATAGTTATGTAACTAATCCAATTCTGCTCATTATTTATGTAAGCCCAAAGTTTGAGTGAACCACATAAATCTTTGTTTTTCTTGTCTGAATATTTATTAATTGTCTTATATGATATTTATGTTTCCACATTTACAAATATAACACATATTATCTTTGTTTTTCTTGTCTAGATATTTATTGATTGTCTTATATGATATTTTTGTTTCCGCATTTACAAATATAACACATATTATCTCTACCTCCCACGAAATATCACTACATGCTCAAGACGAAATGTTTAACTTTCGTTGCAAATACATTTTCTAATAGAAGTCCTAGGCATTTTGATTACTTCTTTTAACTTCATGTTGGCCCTATAAAGGTAATTTTGCTTGCTACTTAAGAAAACACTTGGTTGCTCTCTTTTCCTGCAACATCATCATCATTCGCGTTCTTCGATTCATCATCATTTACAGTGAGCGACTTTGGCATCTCTTCACTAAAGAACGACATTAGTTCATAATTGTCCAGGGAAGAGTTATTCCATCTGTGTTCTCTTATTTCTTCCCGACTTTTGCTTGTTTCTTTGCCTTCCACTATACTAGAGCAGTTGTCTTTCTCCATCACCAACATTCTCGAGCTGAGTTTTTGAACATTGAAACGCAAAACCATTACAGAGCAAATCGTTTTACCAATCTCTTTGAATCTGCAATAACCACTGTGACCATTCTTTCAAACCTTAAACTCATCACCCAAAAAATTTCAATCTATTTTTTAACAACCACCACATTTCATAGTTTCATAGATTTTCACTGTTATTGGATTATATAAAAAAATGGAATTAATTGTTCGTAGTCATGGAGACACATTGTATAAGTCAGCGTTGTCTAATACTTTTTGGAAAATCAGGGGAGATGTGTAACTTTTATATATATAGTTAAACGTTCTATTTTTTGGTATCAGGTCATGTAAATTTTGATAAAATCTCTATTTTCTGTTATTTAAATTGTCTTTCTAAATGCATAAATGAATTCAGCCTGCTGAAAAATCCTTAGACACTAGGATTATACAAACATATATATAATTTCTTCTAAACAGATAAGTAAATTAAAAACAATAAAACTATTCGAACATCCACCAAATCTCCCACAATCATAGTAACAACATCCCACTCATAAACAGATTGTTCTTGAAACGGACCCCAAACATAAACTCAACTTAATTTGAAAAAAAAAACTATATAAATATATTGACTCCATCCTAACCTCTTCCAAGCAATCCGTCCAATCTCATAATAACATTTCTTAATTCCCAGCCATCTGCCCAATCTCATAACGGCGTTTCTTGTGCTTAAGGTTTGCCGTAAATTACTCCCAAGTTTTCACATCGCAAGTGAAATCTCATAATGGCGTTTCTTGTGCTTAAGATTTTCTGTAAATTACTCCCAAGTTTTGACATCGCGAGTGAACCAAAATTCCAATCACGACAAACTCTCATGGCGGGTGTTCCATTTACCCGGAATCCTCGGTCGCAGATATTCTGCGATCGTCACTGAGCTTGCATATCCCTTCGTACATCTTAGCAAAACTCCTTTGCCAGTTTTCTAATGACCATAATTCTTCACAGAGAACAGGATCATGAAAAGTTTTGAAATTTTCACTGTAACTTTTTGGCCGGTGTCTTAATGTCTTCGTTCTACAATCATCGTCCTGCATGCACGATGCCCATGTTGGAATAAATTTTTTATATTTTCACAAAACAATCATATCATCAATACAACCCCACCGGACAACTTTTGACCCCGACTCCCGAGCTTTAACAGAGTACGTATTGCCAGGACTGTATGCATATCCCACACTGTGACACTGTAGCAAGTTCGATTGACTTATGATTAATGGAGATGTAGATTGAATACCAGCGTGGATAAACAGCACTCAAAATCTTAGACCCAGCTTCTATCAATTATTTCACCCAGCCATGAATAACCATTTATTTCACCCAGCCATGAATAACCATGGAGCATAATAAATGTAATAGGCGTTGTCTAATTGTTATAGGAAGTGATTGTTTTTTTTTGACATTGGTAATATAAATTTGTAAGAAATGGCTATTTGTTGTTGTTTAAAATCTATTTTTGAATGTAAAAATAATTATGGAGCATAATAAATGTAATAGGCTTTGTCTAATTCTTATTGGCAATATAAATTTGTAAGAAATCACTATTTTTTGTTGTTTAAAATCCATTTCTGAATGTAAAAATAACCATGGAGCATAATAAATGTAATAGGCCTTGTCTAATTGTTATCGACAATATAAATTTGTAAGAAATCACTATTTTTTGTTGTTTAAAATCCATTTCTGAATGTAAAAATAACCATGAAACATAATAAATGTAATAGGCGTTGTCTAATTGTTATAGGAAATGATTGTTTTTTTTTTCTGAATATAAATTTGTAAAAAATCACTATTTTTTGTTGTTTAAAATCCACCTTTCTGAATGTAAAAATAAATTTAACAGAAATAAAACAAAATAGCATTAAATGATAGATATCACTTCAATATTGATAATGTTTCACTAATAACTTTGATATTTGATGTTCAAGATAAAGATTCATTGCAAGGTTATGACTTTTGATGCATCATCTGGAAAATTTAAATTTAAAGTTTACTTATGATTTCATTTGTAAAATATGGTTCTGTTTTATTATTTTCATAAAGAGTATCATAATCTATGGACAAATCCATCCTATTTCATAGTTTTACTGTAATTGAGTAGATTTTCAACCATGAAATTCTATCTTTAAGAATTTTAACCTTTTCACTTAATATTTTCAATGTTTTATTTTTAAATTGAATTACGATGGTACAATGAATTGCTAAAAATAAACAAAATTAAGAAAAGTTTTGAATTTATCACAAATTGATGAACTCCTTTTTAAAAAGGTACAAAAAGCTCTCCTAATTACACAAAAAGCTCTCCTGATTACGTTTTAAGACATTGGATGGTGAAAGATGATGTGTTTTGATGAATTTTATGGATCGCCATTAAAGCCTTCTTCATTGCACAATCACTGATATAGTTCCTCTATTCACTGTGCATTAATTGGAATTTGATCAAGGGTAAGTAACGTTAGCAATTTGATAGTGTTAGTACCTTTATGTAGAGCAGCAAGGGATTTGACAGATTATGGGTCTGGAATATGATCGAAGTCAGTTTCTGTTACTGAAAGTCGACCTTGGCACTTCCTTCCTGTCCAACCGCAATTCTTCTG
>JASDQU010882365.1:17989-28599 GCA_032191745.1 Picea mariana | reverse complement strand
CCCAGCTTTTTCCATAAGGTTCTCCAGAAGTGTCCCACAAACTTGGTGTCTCGATCCGAAACTAGGCTCCTTGGTAAGCCGTGAAGTCGAATGACTTCTTTGAAAAACAGATTCACAATGTGAGTTGTGTCACTGGTTTTCTGACACGGTATGAAGTGTGCCATATTGGAAAATCTATCCACCACCACAAAGATCGATTCAAACCCTCTTTGTGTTCTTGGTAGTCCCAATATGAATTCCATGTTGACTGCATCCCATGGCCTTTCAAGTATGGGTAATGGTTGATAAAAACCTGCATTCTACCTCTTTCCTTTTGAATGCTGACAAATTATGCATCTGTCTACAAATATTTTGACGTCTGCTCACATTCCTGGCCAAAAATATGACTCATTCAAATTTGCAAATGTCTTGTCATGACCGAAATGTCCGACCAATCCTCCACTATGTTTCTCCTTCAGCAAATTCTCCCTCATGGAGCATTTTGGAATACAAAGTTGATTACCTTTAAACAGTAATCCTTCCTGGATCATGTATTCTGTCCATTGACTTATGTCCCTGAGAATTGGATTCTCCACTGCTTCATATGCCTCTTCAAAATCTGGATCATCTCTGTATATGTCCCTGAGATCATCAAAACCTAGTGTTTTAACTATGAACTCCTGCAACAGCAAACATTTCCTGCTCAAAGCATCAGCAACTTTGTTAGTAGTTCCAGAAATATGCTTAGTTACAAAAGTAAAGTTTTGCATGTATTCAACCCATTTAACATGTCTTTGATTCAACTTCTCCTGTTGAGTCACAAATTGCAAAGCATGATTGTCACTGTATAAAACAAACTCCTTCGGAATCAAATAGTGTCTCCACTTCTTCAATGCCTGAATAATAGAATAAAATTCCTTGTCATATGTGGAGTACTTCACTTTTGCTTCATTCAACTTCTCGCTGAAGTATTCTATCGCCTGTCTTCTTGACTCAAAACTGCCCCTATCGCAAATCCACTCGCATCACATTTTACTTGAAATGTCTTTTTGAAATCTGGCAACACCAAAACTGGTTGTTCCATAATTTTCTTCTTCAACAAATTGAAGCTTTTCTCAGCCTCTTCTGTCCAGTGAAAAGACTTATGTCTTTTCTTCACTGTGTCCATCATTGGTGCACTAATTCCACTAAAATTCCTGATGAACTTCTGGTAGAAACTAGCCAATCCGTGAAACTTCTCACCTCAAATATGCTCTTCGGTGATGGCCAATTCTTGATCACCTCCACTTTATCTGGATCCATCCTCAATTTATCTGCAGAAATAAAAAAACCCAAATAAATGAGCTCTTTCTTCATGAATGAGGATTTCTTCATGTTTATCAGTAGCTTCTCTTGCTGTAATCTCTTCATCACTGTAGCTAAGTGTTTCAGATGCTCTGCCTCTGTTTTACTGAAGATCAGTATGTCATCCAGATACACAATGACAAATTTTCCGATGAACTCCTTCAGGACTTCGTTCATCAACCTCATGAAGGTACTTGGTGCGTTCATTAGACCAAACGGCATAACAAACCATTCATACAACCCTTCGTTAGTCTTGAAGGTTGTCTTCCATTCATCACCTTCTCTCATATGAATCTGGTGATATCCACTTTTCAAATCAATCTTCAAAAAAAAATTTGCTCCACTTAAGCAATCCATCAGATCGCCCATCCTTGGCAATGGAAATCTATACCTGATGGTTATCTTGTTAATCACCCTCGAGTCAGTACACATCCTTCAACCTCCGTCTTTCTTTGGACTGAGTACTGTCGAAACAACACATGGACTCAAGCTTTCTCTAACCAACCCTTTGTCCAACAAATCCTAGACTTGTCTTTTGACCTCTTCATTCTCCTGCAGCATTAATATGTATGCTTCTTTGTTTGGAAAAATAGCTCCAGGTATGAGATCAATATGATGACTGACACTTATGATCAGTGGCAACAAACGAGGTAGTTCGTCCACTACTATGTCAGTGAACTCTTCCAGCAGTTCCTGAACCTCTTTTGGTAAATCATCTACCCTTGTGTTGGTTAAAACAATCTTTGGCTTCCTGACCATAATGAATTGTGGTTCCTCCTTCTTCTTAACCTCTGTAAGAAGTTCCTTCCCACTCATGAGAAGTACAGCATTGCTTACTTCAGGTTTCACCTCCTCATCTTTGATTGGAAGCAACATGTGAGTTCTCCCATTCTTCTCTAGGGTGTATGTGTTCTTTCTCCCATCATGAATCACATTTCTATCATATTTCCACGGTCTAATCAGCAATAGATGACAAACATCCATGGGGATAACATCAAAAAGTATCTTATCATTATATCCTCCTATCTTAAATTCAAATAAACATTGTTTAGTGACATTTACCTAATGTCCTTTTTGTAGCCATGAAACTCTATATGGACTTGGATGTTCAATCGTCTCCAACTCTAGCTTTTCTACCATCTCTGTAGAAATGAGATTATCTATGCTACCACTGTCCACAATGACCTTGCATACCCTGTCCTTGGTTTTGCAAGCAATCCAAAAAAGATTGTTCCTTTGTACTGGACTTTCCACCTTCTTCTCTGGTGTTAAGAGAACTTTTCGCATCATCAACGATCTTCCACCATCAGCATCCTCTGCCTCAACATTCTACGTTTGTGCTTCGGCAATGTGAGTCTCTCCTTCCTCTTTCTTCTTGTCTGGACATTCATAAGATTTGTGTCCAACCTTTCCACACGTGAAGCATTTTATCACTCCACCTCTTCCTCTTCCTCTACCTCTAGTACGAGGAAAAATGTTGTTATCAGCATACTCTCCTTTCTGATCAGCATATTGCCTTCTCTGCGAACTTCCACCTTTCTTAGTCTGAGGTTTCTTCCATTCTTCCTTGTGTTTCTGATTTCTATCCTGGGCAACTGATTTGCCTCTGGCTTGACTTCTGCCTCGGCCTCTCTGACCTTGTTTTTGGCTCATCTTCTCTTCATCTTTTAGAGCCATCTGATAAGCATCTTCCACCGTTCGTATGGTCATCATGCTCATCTCGTCCTGAATGTCGTATCTTAGGCCATTCATGTACCTGGCAACCTTTTTGTCATTGCTTTCCCAATGACCTGCTCTGATGTTCAACCTGTAGAATTCTTCAGTATATTCCTTCACTGTCATCAGCTTATTTCTCAAATTTTGCATTCTTCGAAACAGAGTAATCTGGTAATCCTTGGGAATGAATTTCGCCTTCATCTTTGCGATCATCCTATCCCAACTCTTGATTTTATTCTTGCCTTTGCAGCCTCTGTCAACTTGTAGTTCATCCCACCATAATGCTGCATGTCCTTTCAATCTTGTGATAGCATGTTTGAACTTCTTGTCTTCCTCGACATCTTCATAGTCAAAATAAGTGTCCAGAGCTCTAATCCAGTCTAGAAGCTCTTCAGCATCCAGGTTTCCCTCATATACTGGGATTTCCATTTTTTCCCTGGCACTCATCCTTGCAATAGCCCTGAGTAGGTGTTCATTTGCTGCATCTTCGGCTGCAACTTCTTCCCCTTCATGTTCAACTTCATTTTCACTTTTAGAATCACTAATATCCCCAGCACCAGCTGTATGCCTCTGTGTTGTCTCCATGTCCTCAAGTTTGGCGCGTAAATCACGCATTTCTCTTTCTATGGTTGGATCAGGCATCTGCCTACCTCTTCTTCTTGGTATTTCCCTTTCCTCTGGCGGATCGGGTGTTTTCCTGTCCCTTCTTCTTGGTGGCATGGTGAATCTTCCTTTTCCTTGCTACAGAAAGCAAAGAAACCTTTTTGTGCTCTGATACCACACTTGACACAGACTATGCCTCTGCCTCGGCCAGACTCTCTACGTTGACCTCCTAGTCTTAATGGATTGTTCTAATTTCACCTTCCATCCGAAGTGGCTCTTTCAATTCCTCACTGGAATCTCTGTTAAAAACCCAATCCATAGGTCCTTCCTTTACCCCTGTCACGGCTTCTGCACATGCCTGATCTCTCCCCGACAGAAATTTTGGGTTTCGGGGTTTCTTGATTCCCATTGTCGATAACCTCGGTCTTCTCGATCTCCAATATGTCGATTTGCCGAAATGGATTTAACTCCAGTTAGCCCCCTGGGCTATACCTTTGGTCCACATGACCTCCCCTTATGTGACCGCAGTCCCTTTCGAGGTTTCGCAACTCAAGTGCCCGACCTCTTGGTCTCTCGACTCCCGAAGTGTCGATTCCCGAAATGATGAAATGGCCTTGCCTTTCGAGATTTTTCCCAAAACCCTAGATTGTTGCCATGCATCCCCTCGAGATGGACGGTCCTCGTCGCTTCGCGATTTTGGGTTTTGAAACACCGAAATGCCTATGGGTTCTTTCCCTTGAAATTCCCGAAGTTTCAATTCCCGACCTCCGATATCATGAAATGACGTCAGTTGGCCCCACAATGGAGCTTTCCACCTTATCGTGGTTTCGGACTTCGAGTTTTCAAAATGTGCATGCTTCTTGTCTTCAGGATTCGTGAAACGTCGAACCCCGATAAGCCGATGTACTTTCCTATCGGGATTTTCCTCGAACTCTAGGATCTCTGCCACGTGTCTCAACAAACGGACGATCTTGATTCAGTTCAGGATTTCACGACTTGCGATTCCTCGACGTCACAATTTCTATGTTAACTCGAAACCTCGATAGCCGAAATACCGACGGGTTCTTGATCTCCGCCACGTGTTCTAATGAATGGACAGCTCATATCAAATTCGGGGTTTTCACTATGAAGTGACCCGATCTCCTGTCCTTGAGACTTTCGATATCCCGAATTTTAAAATCCTGATATCCCGATGCCTTTCGAGACTTTCGCTCTATTTGTGAGGGTTTAAACCCCATGCAACTCCTATCAGATCCCATGACTGATGGGTATCTCAGTGAGGTCCAACGGCTCACGATCTCCTGAGCTTGAACCTTTGGAAATAGTCATAACCCCCTTGCTTCTCTGTCAGATCGGACAGCTAGCGAGACTTCGCAAATTCTCTATGGAGAATTTTGACTGTCCATCTCTTCCCTTGAGAACTTCCACGAAATTTAATAAAAATATTTCTCTACGTGGAACTTGTCCTCCTACAGCATGATGTCACTGCACTTCCTTTTAGCTCTCCAAGGAACTTAGCCTCTTGCTTCCCTTCGACGACTTCAAAGGTTCGAACCCTTCTGAGGTTTTCCACGACTTCAAGTCTTTCAGAAAAAACTCCTGCTGGCACTCCTTGCGGCATACCTTCAAACACTTTCAAGTGTTGAACTCCTTTCGACTCTGCGCACTCCCTGCAGCAGCAATCTCTCAACAAGTCATCCAGGTTACAAACCCCTTAAGCTTCACTTGGTATGCGCACACTTTGCACGGCTCCTGTGCCTAACTACACTTTTGAGGAAATGAGGACAAAAGCTATCCTATCTGAGCTTTCAGAGACAAACCTCTAAACTCTTTGTCAATGCACTCCTTGCAGGAACTCTCGCTCAGATAGAGAAAAAATTGAAACTCATTTCCTAACTCTTTCTCTCTCAGACTTCAAACATAATCCTGAAATCATTCATACACAGCATAGAAAGAATATGTATAACAGAAAGAGTAAAACCATGAACATACCATTCAGCATACACATACAAGAAACAAATACAACGCCATGAATATGAATTAAGACTTCTTCTATTGACTCAAATCTCTGTACATGGGTGTTTTTCAAACACAGTTTCTCTGTTCCAGCTCTGTATGCTCTTTTTTTTCTTGGAAATGTTCTTCACTATCCTACAATAATACAATGAGGGTGTCTATATCCATTTTCCCTCCGCTCCTAAAACTGTCAAATCTGAGAATTCAAAGATACCTACTAACATTAACTAACATAAATGCCTTCTTATTCCTTCAGACAAGAGCGGGTCACTCAAGGTCTGATTACAATATATAAGTACGCCTCTCCTTAACTATTAAATTTACGTTTGGCACATCCATCTTCAAAAGTTTTTAAATAATTCATCATGTGCCCAAAATGCATTGGCATTTGCCCCATGCTCGCTTGACATTGGAGATGCTCCTGCATAAGACATGGTTGTTACTCTTTCCTAATTACCTATGAAGAGTGCGGTATTAGATATTATTGTGGCTAACATACCTCCAAAATTTGGAATGCTTCTGTCAAGATCCTGGGCCAAAAAAGTAGGAGGAACTCTACATATGGATCTTATTTATGCTACCATACCTATTTTTGGTGGAGAACATCAGAGATTATATAGGGAAGTAAGACTAGATTATTTGGTAAGTGATCATGAAAACCCTACTAATCATTCTATATATGTTGTGGAAGATTATCTTGGATCCTCTATTTTTCATATTGGTGATCAGATGGCAAAAACATTAGTTAGGAAAACAACACCTGCAATTGGAGACAGTGCAGATAATTTTTTTTGGAAAATGTATTTTGATGGGGCCTGTTCTAGAGAAGGCTCCGGTGCTGGTATTGTTTTCATTTCCCCTACCCAAAAGGTCATTCCTATGTCATATAAACTTGAATTTGACACAACCAATAACATCAGTGAGTATGAATTGGAGATTCAGAACTTATTATTCACCAAATCAAGAACATATATCAAACCAAGTAGTAAAGGTTGAAACAATATAGGAATGAGGTGTGGGATTATGTGGATAATTTATTTTTGGAATTCAATATTACTTTTGTGCACAAAAATTTAAATCAGCAGGTTGAATCTTTGGCACTTGCAGCTAGCAACTTTAAGACTCCAATGTTTCCTAATTTGAAATTTGAGGTTGAGGTTAGACACTGACCCTTAATACCAGACAATATCAAAAATTGGCAGGTCTTTAAAGATGATGAGGAAATTCAAATATTCTTAAATACTATTGAAGAGTTTTCTAAAATTTCAATAGATCAAGATAATGAAGATGATGAGGTAGAGGTACATGCTACAGATGTTCTTCAAGACGGTGTCGTTGGGCACAAAATTATTGAATTAAAAACAAACCATTTGCCTAAAGGTTTGGTTCCACTCGAGAGGTTGTTTGACCACAATGATTTTTCCAGGAAGGTTGTTATTCAGACAAAAGAAATTGATGTAGTGGACTGTGATATCAGTTCTGATACAAATCCCAGGTTGGTCAAAATATCTAGAAAATTGTCACAAAAACAGAGAGAGGTATATGTTGAATTGATGAAGCAATATTCAKATGTATTCGCTTGGTCTTATGAAGACCTGAAGGTGTTTGATACARAGATAATACAKCACAAAATTCCTYTGAAACCTAGATCAAAACCCTTTAAGAAAAAGTCTAGGAAATTCAATCATTTGTTGTTACCCATTATAGAAAAAGAGATGAAAATGTTATTAGATGCCAAAATCATAGTGCCACTAAGATGCTCAAAGTGGGTAGCTAACCTTGTACSTGTCAGGAAAAAGAGTGGAGAGATAAGACTCTGTGTGRACTTCAGGAATTTGAGCAGGTGCTCCTTAAAAGACAATTATTCATTACCAAAAATGGATCATATTTTACAAAGAGTTGTAGGGGAAAAGAGGATTTATATGCTTGATGGAYACTCAGGGTACAATCAAATATYAGTAGTGGAGGAGGACAAAAATAGAACATATTTTACCACTCCCTAGGGTACTTTCATGTATGAAAAGATGCCCTTTGGATTGATGAATGCAAGAGTCACATTTCAAAGGGCTATGGGCATTGCTTTTATTGGTGAGAAAGACAGGTTTGTAGTTATTTATCTTGATGACATCATTGTATTTTTAGCATCTGATGAAGAACATTTACATCACTTGAAGCAGACTTTTGAGAAATGCAGGAGGTACGATATATCACTTAATCCTAAAAAGTCACATTTTGTCATGGAGGAAGGAAAAATTATGGGACACATTGTTTCACCTGAAGGTATTAAAATAGATCCCGAAAGGGTAAAAGCTATCCAGCAAATAGACATTCCAAGAAACAATAAGTCTATTCAGTCTTTCATTGGTAAAATTAATTTTTGAAGGAGGTTTATACCTAATTTTTGCATAGATTATCAAGTACATTATTGACATGTTGAAAAAGGATGCAAAAATTAAGTGGATATCAGAAGCTAAAGAATCTTTTGAGAATATCAACAAGGCTCTTGTTCAGGAACCTGTTCTCATCAGTCCAGATTACTCCAAAGAATTCATGAGTTTTTCATTTGCCTCAGAAGATACCATAGTTGTTGTTCTTCTGCAAAGAAATGAGCAAGGATATGAGCATCCCATATACTTCTTCAGTAAAACTCCCAGAGACTCTCAACTAAATTATGAAATAATGGAAAAACAGGCATATGCCCTGGTAAAGGCTTTAAAATCTTTCAGAGTATATATCATTCAATCTGAGATCACTACTTATGTGCCAAGTAGTGCAGTCAAAGAAATATTAGTTCAGTCTAATTGTGAAAAAAAGAGAGGAAAATGGATAACAAAAATCTTGGAGTACAACCTAACTATAAATCCAACTCGGTTGATAAAAGTTCAAGGCCTTACCAAATTAATGATAGAATCAAATTGCAAAGAAATTGGGTTGTACCATCTTTCAGGCAAAGCATGGGGTTTGTCATCCCAGATTGGAGAAACTAGCTCACAGGTAGACAACAAGTATGTTTCTTCACCATGGTATAAGGATATTGTAGTTTTTTCTGTTGAATCTTCAATCCCCTCCAGAATTGGATAAATCAAAGATCAAATCATTAAAATTAAAATCAGTAAAGTATTGCATTATTGATCAGATTCTATTTTGGAAAGATCCTCATGGTATCTTGTTGAGGTGTGTTGATGAAGAAGAGGCTAAACAATTTTTTTGTGATCTACACCATGGTGTTTGTGGAGGTCATCACCATTGGAAAGCTACTTCTTTCAAGATTCTCAGGGTAGTCTATTACTGGCTAGTTTTGTTCTCAGATAGTTTTTCTCAGGTTAGGGCATGTGAACCCTGTCAGAAGTTTGCTGGAAAGAAGAAACTTATGTCTCTGCCTCTGAAACCAATCATCACTCGTGGACCATTCCAACAGTGGGGCTTGGATTTCATCGTGGAAATCAACCCTTCATCTTCTGGACAACTTAAATGGATCCTTACAGCCACGGATTACTTTACAAAGTGGATTGAAGCAATTCCAACTCGGAATGCAACAGACAAGGTAATCATGGAATTTCTTGAAGGACATATCTTTTCTAGGTTTGGTTGTCCTAAAAAACTAGTCACTGATCACACCCAATATTTTAAATCCAACTCCATGATTGATTTTTTCAATAAGTATAACATCAAATTGGTCCACTCTACTCCTTAATACCCCCAAGGAAACGAGTTAGCAGAGTCCTCCAATAAAAGTCTGATAAGGATTATCAAAAAACTACTTGCAGAAAATAAAAGGTCATCAGATTCCAAGTTAAAGTTTTCCCTATGGGTTGATCATATCAGTAAAAAGAAATGTATTGGGACCTCTCCTTTTTAGATGGTGTATGGGACAGAAGCTATTCTTCCAACTCAATTGGGATTACCAGTCTTATAATTTTTCCAAGAAGAGTTAGAAGAACCCAACGATCTCCAAAGGAGAATTTTTCAGATGATTGAGGTTCAATAGGTCAGAGAACAGATGAATCAGAAAGCTGCTTCTCACCATAGAAAAGTCAAAGCCACATTTGATAAAGGAACTAAGAAAAATGTTTTTAATGAAGGATATTTGGTATTAAGGTGGGATGTTAGGAGAGAGGATAAAGAAAAACATGGTAATTTTGATAACCTATGGTATGGTCCTTTCAGGATAGCCAAGGTAATGGATAATAATACTTTTCTCCTACATAATCTAGATGACACAAAAACTTTTGGGGGCCCAGTGAATGGGAGGTTTTTGAAACACTATTTTCTATAAAGACTCATCAAGGTTTCATCTTGTACAGTAGGTTTTTTCTTTCAATAAAGAGTCCATATACCCAATGGACTTGTTTTCATATAGTTGTGTTGTGAATAAAGGTTGACAGATGCAAGGAGATTAGTGAATCGGAAGGAAAAGGCATTGGTCTACAGTTCTTGGAGTTTTATCATCAAAACTCCACCCCCATAAGGAGCCAGTGTTAGTCTCTAATTTTGTTCTTGATTTAGTGAGAATCCCTAATCCTAAGCCCTCCTTTCTTATACCTCATTGCTTAATTTCATTAGACTTTAACCTTTGGTTTGAATTTGTTATGATTTTCATTTTAGCATTTTTGAATAATTTGTCTTAAGTTTGAAGGTTTAAGACATGGATTAATGAGATTTCTCACATCATTTGCTTATTTGAATTTTTAAAATTTGAATTACTGCCAAGTCATTAACAACGCTACAGGAATAGCATTATTCCTGCAACGCTAAAGTAATCATGTTGTGACATGCACCAGCCATCCAAATCTTGTCATGATCACATGAATCGTGGACAAAATACCTGCATGTACTCCACGATCTCACTTGAAAATGATGATATAGTTTGAACCGTTGCATGAATGAGATCACTCTGTACCTGCAAGAACCTGTATCAAATCAGTTCCATTTCCAATATCAGTATATGACAC
>JASDQU010882364.1:9229-19994 GCA_032191745.1 Picea mariana | reverse complement strand
TCAGTTGCTTATATAGATTTGCTCAATTAGTTTTCTTATTTTCATATGCTGAAATAGTATTTAATTTATGTTTTATGAATATTTCATTTTTTGCAATTTGAATTGTTAGAATAGAATCAGTTTAGTTTATTTTCATGCAATTTCTTTTTCTAGATTTAGGTTGCAATTTCAATTCGAAGTTGATTATTGAATTTAGATTTCAGTTATGAATCTTAGTATGAATTCGCTTAATTAGTATAGAATGCAATTGAATTAAATAGAATAGTAGTTTTCTTTCTTTCATAGATTAGAAGATAGTTTTCTTGCTTTCATAGATTAGTTTCCTGGCTTTTGTAGGATAGATAATCTTCTTGCTTTAGTAGATTAAAGAATAGTTTGTTTATCATAGATTAAAGATTAGTTGCTAATTCCTTTTATTATCATAATGCTTTTAAATTCAGTAGATTTCCTTTCATAAATTAGAAATAGTTGTGAAGTTTAATTTAATAGTAGAGTTCACTTGTTTCTTAGCTTAATTAGTTGTTTATTGATTAGTTTACTTGTTGTAGAATTTATCATAGGTTAGTTAGTTGTTTGCTTACTTTCTCATTTGATTTAATAGATTTGTTTGCTTACTTTCTCATTTGATTTAATAGAGTTGTTTGCTTACTTGCTTATTTGATTTTATAGGATAGTTTATTATTGAATTTGAGTAGGTTAATTAAAGTGGTTTGTTGTTGTTATTTCTTATTAGGTAGATAGTTTTCTTTTTCTTATTGTCATGATTAAGTTAGTTTTCTTTAAGTAGGGTTTTCATTTGCTTTCTTAAGACTATCCATCGATCCTTTGTTCAAAAGTTACTTAGGTTACATAGTTTAAGTTTCTTAGTAGTGTTTGATCATTAGTAGTCTTTGTTTGAGTAGATTATCCCTTCAATATCTTGTTTCCTTAGTTATACTATACTACCTCTAGCCTTTCTGCCTTGGCACATATAGTGATACAACTCTAAGTTTACTTACCCGAGTTGACAATTTAATTGAGGGTTTTTAGTGTGTTTTTAGTGCATATAGAACACCCATCATTTTTGGCGTCATTTCCAGGGAGTTGTCTCAAGGTAGGAATTAGATCATTTCTAAACCTTAGCATTAGTTTGGTGGAGGGGGAACTTTAAGACGAGAGGTAAGAACTTGCGCATCTTCTATAACAGGTTTCCCCAAACCTAATTGTGGTTTTTCTTTTTCTTTTTGTTTTCTTTCATGAACAGACCTAGACACCCAAAAGGTAGATACATTAAATCTAAATCAGACCTAGGTTCCTTCCGACCTTTTTTGGGGAAGGAACGTTCTACTCATAAACTCCGTAGACCGATATCGAACAAAAGGAGATAGCTCAACCCAAAGAGCTAAAATAGTCTATGAAGAGACTAAACAGGGAGCACTATAGAACAAAATTTGAAGCATCAGTAATAGTGGGACATGAGGCAAGACCACTTGAGTCCTCTGTAGAACCAAACAACACAACCTTTGTTTCCTTACCACCACCAAGAGAATGAATTTGAAGGTGACCATTAGTTTGGAAGAACTCTCTCAAATCCTAGCAACAGTTGGGATCTCTTCTTTTCAGGAAGAACGCATCTTGACAATAGTCAAGAACTTGTCTACCTCTCCAAAAATATTAGAAGAATCAAGGTCCTATGAGCTAAAGAATGATTTTCCTTGCTAAAATGCAAAGGAAGCTAAAAATTATGGACTACATCTAGTGGAGAGCAATCATTAAGACCTGAGATTGAGGAGTTCTCAACATCCATCTCAACAGATCCTTTATGTACTTCAGAAATCAATCATCCAGAAGAAGAGGATCTACATAACATGATGAAGGAGAGCATAGAAATTATTGTTTATGAACATCAATATTACATTGAAATTTGGTTTCAAGAGGTCATCAAGCCACAATACTATTCTCTTCTTCAACACCTTCTGATGCCAAAACAAGCAGGTTGGTTGGTTCTTCATATCTAGGTAATCACTGTGGTAAATTTTTATATGTGGATATGAGTATGTTTCTTATCTTGCTTCGCACATGGTTACATTGGAAAAGTTCTTACGCTTGAATACAAATTTTCCTTTTTTTTTAGGTAGGGTAGGATAATAAATAAAAGTTGTGTGTTGTAAGTTTAGCTTAAAGTCTAATGCGGCCTCATTTTACATTTTATTTTAATAAAATAACTATAAGATACATGTTCCAGTGACTTGATCTCATTGATTTCATTAGTTTTTGATATTTTAGAGTGTGGTTTTTGACGAACAATTCTAGAGATTTATGTAGGTATTTATTTCACCAGGAGTAGAAAGTATCAAGGAACTATAAAAGAAGGATTTTTCTTCAAAACATTGCTATATTTGAACCTTGTTGTATGCTAAGCATCAAATGAATAATGACTTGTTGCAATTAGCCATATTTTTGCAAAGACTTTCATCTTCTTTTTTCCAAGGCATCTTAAAAAGCAGTTGTTCTTGAACCTTCACCTCTATATAAGGAAGTGATATCATAACCATCAAGCTTAGAGGTCACTCGTGCAGTTTTACCAAGAAACCTGAGTAAGTGAGTAAATTGTCTTTATTAGAGAGTAACAAGGAGGTCTAATTAGCGGTTAGTCATGGAAACATCACAATAACTTGCAAAATAAGAAAGTGAGTTGAGCCTAGATATACCTTTCTATTATTTCTCAATGGTACCACCCACTACACACAAAATAGCTTGATTATATCATATCTTTGTATAGGCCATGTCTGCTTAAGTACCCCTTACATCAAGACAATCACTAAGGAATATAATGGAAATTCATCCTCTAACATAAATACCATCCCTATTGAAAAAAAAAAGTTGTTTTCAGAGTTGTCCCCCCATCTTCTTTCACAAAACAATCTTATACTAAAATCTTAAAATATGGAGGGCCAGTCTCTAAGGGTGTAAGAGGCTAACCCATCGGGATACTGAACAGGTATGTTGGTAGCGGGTACCAGCCTGTGGTATGACTAGGTAAACCCACCGGAGTACTGAACAAGCTTGCTGGTAGCAGGGCATTTTACCTAGCAAGGATGATAATGTGACAAAAAAATAAATAATAAATTTAAACTTGTCCTGATGTACAACATTACTTGTAGACAAAGATGACATGAAGTATGTATGGTTAAGCTAAGGTTAATGAACTCCATAAACTTTCCATTGGGAACTAACTCTGAGACTATCTTGAAACTCTCTTGCTTACCTCTTCTTATTTATATATATGATCTCTTATCCTATAGGTGGGGCCATATTTTAACCATCTCGTCAGACCAATCTGTGAAATTTATCTCTACACTTAACAAGCTATAAATCTTCGACTATTGGGAGAACTAACTAGTTTCCTATATTCTTTATTGTGAGGTATCACAATACTTATGTGCGGGGAAGGGGTTCATGAGTTGACAAATGATAACATCGCCTAGAAGAAGTAAGTATTTGTAAAAAATTATGTGTGTTGTTTTCATAATACAGGCTATTATATCAACAATTATTTTATTTTTGAAATGCTAATTCCCTGTGTGTTATAAACGGTTGTAGATTTCCTTAACAGACCACTTAATTGGTTTATTTTCGTTACAAATTGTTCATTACAAAGTTATGATTACATGCCTTATAGAATGTGAGATAGAGGAATGGATTATGTGAGCATGATGGAAAAACAAATAATAATGGAACACTCTTAGCCTGCCTCTGCTCCTATTCACTGTGTTTTTGGTCTCTGAGGAATCAATTGCCTCAGCCACAAAGCTCCCAAGAGTTGGATACCGTTGGTTTAAACACCACTAGTTGCCCATAGAAAGCTATAATAGGGTTTTCAAAACCGAATTTCAGAACATCTCTGGAGTTAAGGGATACTCCAAGGAGTGGATAAAAGAGGAGCTAATCAACCCTCTCATACTCATCACCAGATTGATCATATGTGAAGGTAGATATCCTGTCTTTAAATCCTGTCACTTTTGATTATTAGCTCACTTTCAGTTTAATAAGACATTGAATTTTCCCTTTTATATCTTAAAGAGTCTCGAGAAGATGTCTTCCTAAGTAAGGAAAAATGTAACTAATCCCCATAGCAACTTATTTCACCATGGCCTTATCAAACTACTTGTCTTAGCTGAGTTGGAGAAAATGTGGGATGAGTTCATTTACCAATTTGCAAACCCTCATCTTACAATCAAGACTATCAAGAAGACTCTTGATCTAGAGACTGTTACTCCACCCAAACCCTCATGCTCAAGCTATTCCTTTACCGGACCAAAAGTCCAAGAAACTTGTTGATACACCTGCAACCTCATCGGGCAAGAAGACCAAGAAGCTTATTGTTAACCCCCCTCTAAAAATATTAAAGACCTATTTCTAATTCATTACACGAGGACGTGCCATATATTCAGTCCGGGGGGAGTTTCCTGAGCTAAAAAACGCTAAGCACTACCCATTTGTATAGAAAACCTATGAGAAGAGGAAGTAGGATTTCTGTCAAAATTCTATCATACTGTCCTTTTACAATGTCTTGGGATATTATATCAGCAGTTGTTTGTATTGGTATGCTAAATTTTATACTGCTGACATCATTGTGGGTGTTATAAGCTTGCTGTGCATTTTTATGTTTATTCTATAGAAGACTTCATATACTTAACTACTCTTTGTGACAAATACAAAGCAATAACAACTGCTAAATACTTACTGCCATCTGTATTAAAAGCTTATGGAAAGAGGAACAATTGTTTGAATTGTTACAGATCGATGAAAGGAAATAAAAATTCTCCTGTTCACTATGCCTACCAGTACAAACCAATCCTTTTGTTAGTATCTGTCAGTTTTGTCAATCACCAGTGATGAATTTGACAAAATTGAAAGAGGTTTTTTTCAATCATAGAAAAAGAAACAAAAATATCCTTCATTTTATTCACAGGTGTTATTATTTGAGATAAATTCCCCAAATACAGTTGCTATATGAGGGTTCCTTCACATTTGGACAGCTTGACTTCAAGTCAGTTTTTCAGAGGTTTGGAGAAGGAATTTGCAATGCTTGATGGTTCCATTGTGTATCAGACATCATAAAATTTCCAACCATACCACTTTAAGCCCAAAAATCCTCTAGGAAGGCCTCCAAAAATCCTCTCAAAGACCACATTGTGTTTCTACTAAGAGCATGTTGCGCTTCTGTAATTTTTGAGTAACCAACTTCAAGCTTGGATTATGAACAAATGGGAAATTATTTTTGAATCATGGAGGAGGTTTACGTTCATAAAATACCCAAAAGCAATAACCTCTCTCATTTTTTGAATATAAATTATTTTTTGGGATATATTAAATTCTCTTAGAGGCCTAGTTTTTCAGAAAATGAAACATTTTGTTTTTCCCGTTTTAGTCATGTTTTCTTGTTGTGTTTTCCTAACAACTGGAAGTGAAGTTTTGAAAACAAAGAGAGGTTTTTATCAAGGACATATTCAATAACAAAAACCTCTCTCATTTTTTACAAAGGAGTTATTTTCTTGTAGTTACAGGTGTCACTTTGATACCTATTTTTCACAAAGTTCGTCAGGCTAGAATTGTTGCGCTTCTGGGAAGTCACTTTTGGAACTAATTTTGCAGAGGTAAAATTGTTGTTTGCATGGTTTAAAGGATCAATGGTATAATATACATCTAAATGTTTCATCACATGTCATCAGTAGCCTCCAAAACTCCAAACCCTCCAGTTCAAACTTAGTGAGCATGAAACACTGAGTCGTCATTTACGCCATGATAACGCTATCCTACAAGCCAAGATGAATTATATACAATGTTTGGTTGATGATATGACTGCCACCAATAATATTCTTTGGATGCAATTGAAACATCACAAAATGCCCAAGACAAAATCCCCCAGGCAAGAGGGAGAAGATTCTAAGGCTAATCCACCCCCTCCTTCGCAAGTCTAGTTATGTTGGGTGATTCATTTTTGTTTGCAGTGGGACCTGAAAAATCTTAGGTATGGGGGTAATGTTGGGCCCATGATTTGGTTAAATTAATGATGATAATTAGATACTTTTTGACTGATATTATATGTATATTTTACTATTTTGAAGAAGTTTTGAAGGATTCTTATATCCAATCGCCATAACTTATACCAGGTATGTATGATTGAAATTTTGTGATGATTTCAAGTATAATTCAACATGATTTAATGATTTCAAAGAGATAATTCATGATCTGTGTGTCACTGGGAAAAATTGCAAGGTGTTTTTGCATCCAACACTATGTCTAGTACTCCATCCGACACTATTACAGGCATCTAACTTAAATCTTAAATTGTGGGAGCATGAAGTGGAATATGAAAAATCTGGCACATGGGTTTTGTGCGTAATATGCCCAATTAGATCCATAGGTGGTTGTTTCCTAAAATTCTGAATGGATTGAGAGTAGTTCATGGTTTTCAATTCTGCATCCGGTACTCCATCCGACACTCTGTCCTACACTAAAACCATGGGCGAGTTGGAGGTTATCATATCGACGGCCAGTGATGGGAAAATCAGAGACATGGGTTTTTTTCGTGCTCGTGGCCTCCAGCTACTGAGCTTCTAACAAATCATATTGGGTTGTTATACTGGGCGTTTACTGGCTCACTTAATTTCTAGAAGTCACCGATGGTTAGAATGCATTGAATGTATTTTTTTGTTTTTAGAGGAGGTCGACCGTCCCAGTGGTCGACCTCTCAGCTTGTAAACCTATAAATACCACCTCAGTCTAGCTCTGTTTTTCCATTTTCAGACATTTTTATAAATTCGTGCAAAACTGTGTTTTTAAATTGAAATGCTGAAATTACGTTGCTTGAGCCCGTGATTCACTGTTGAGGAGTAGCCACAACCTACCGAGGGGGGCACCAGTGGTCTACGTGAATATTTAGTTATTTAGTTTGTGTATTTGATTTATGCAATTGTCATTTCTTCTATTTCTTGTACATGCATTTTTATCATCTTTTTCTTACTGTGTAATTGTTGTTCATAGCTTAATTGTTTTAGTTTTTTGTTTTTCAGTTGCTTATGAAGAATAGTTAATATGTCATGACTTTCTAACTAAATAGGAAATAAGCTTAAGCTTAATCTACTAATACCCTTGTGTGATTAGATAATAGTTAAAATTTATGTATGTTGAAATAGAACAGTTAGAAGTTAAAACATAGTTAAAAACAAAGTATCAAGATAATGGTTTCTTTGGCAAGGTTTTCATGGATGGATAGTTTCTAGTTTTAATTCTCAGTTTCTTATCTAGATTTTCTCAATTAGTTTGCTTATTTTCATATGCTGAAGTAGTATTTAATTTATGTTTTATGAATATTTCCTCTTTTGCAATTTGAATTGTTAGAATAGAATTAGTTCAATTTATTTTCATGCAATTTCCTTTTCTAGATTTAGGTTGCAATTTCAATTCAAAGTTGATTATTGAATTTAGATTTCAGTTATGAATCTTAGTATGAATTTTCTTAATTAGTATAGAATGCAATTGAATTAAATAGAATAATAGTTTTCTTGCTTTCATAGATTAGATTATAGTTTTCTTGCTTTCATAGATTAGTTTCCTTGCCTTTGTAGGATAGATAGTCTTCTTGCTTTAGTAGATTAAAGAATAGTTTGTTTATCATAGATTAAAGATTAGTTGCTAATTCCTTTTATTATCATAATGCTTTTAAATTCATAGATTTCCTTTCATAAATTAGAAGTAGTTGTGAAGTTTAATTTAAGAGTAGAGTTCACTTGCTTCTTAGCTTAATTAGTTGCTTATTGATTAGTTTACTTGTTGTAGAAGTTATAATAGGTTAGTTAGTCATTTGCTTACTTGCTTATTTGCTTTAATAGAGTTGTTTGCTTACTTGATTATTTGCTTTTATAGGATAGTTGCTTATTGAATTTGAGTAGGTTAATTAAAGTGGTTTGTTGTTGTTATTGCTTATTAGGTAGATAGTTTGTTTTTTCTTATTGTCATGATTAAGTTAGTTTTCTTTAGGTAGGGTTTTCATTTGTTTTCTTAGGACTATCCATCGATCCTTTGTTTAAAAGTCACTTAGGTTACACAGTTTAAGTTTCTTAGTAGGGTTTGATCATTAGTAGTCTTTGCTTGAGTAGATTAGCCCTTCAATATCATGTTTCCTTAGTTAGACTATACTACCTCTAGCCTTTCTGCCATGGCACATATAGTTCTACAACTCTAATTTTACTTACCCCGGGTTGAAAATTTAATTGAGGATTTTTAGTGTGTTTTTAGTGCATATAGAACACCCATCAACAAGTGACCTTTAATTACATTTTAGGTCAAAAAAGGCCGACATGGCCAGTTTACATCAAAAATCCAGTTTTACATAAAATTGACAATTAAAACCCTAATTTTATATTTTAGGGATGATGTCATGACCCTCCTAGGGTGACGTTGGGCCCCCTCTTAGAACGTTATGCCTCCAAAGTGAAACGTTAGGGCTCAAAACCCCTCAGAAACTACCACACGTGCCAACTAAGTCATCCTCATGCCAAAAACCCCAACTGGATGATGTCAAGGCTCAGAATGATGATGTCAGGGGCCTTCAAGATCCAACGTCATGGTGGGAGGGAAAGACCCCCCTAGGTCCAGGCTTGCCAAAGTGCCTCTGGTGGAATGTCCTCCCTTTTCTATGGTGCAAGCCTCTGGTATCCCTCTACCCCTGGTTGGGGTCTCAACATCCATCTGGTGGGATTTTAGCCCCATGGAGGTTCGAGCTAATCATCTCCCCATATGTACCTGTCTGTTGGGCATGGTCCTGCAACAAAAAAATTTACGCCCTCCATGGGCTCATAAGTCACATGGATCGTAGCAATGCCAATCACATCTAATAATCAAGTTACCCAAACATGTGCATCAAACCCCCTTTACCCAGACAAATGCTCAAAGACATTATGCTATTTAACAAGTCAAGTTTGGAGAGGATCTTAGGATGTCCTATTGGGATAATCCTCCTCAGGTGTGGGGTGTTTCTATGTGAATAAAAATCTAGGTCATTTAAATGCATGAGATGGTGTAGGGGATGTTTGGGAAAGGGGTGCAGTGATAATAGGGAAATGTAGGCCATACCTATGGGTTCCTTTGTAGAGGGTGATTTGCACCTTGTCATGGATGTGATTATTTCCTAGCACATTCAATGACTCTTTAATATTCATCTTATTTGTTTGTTCTTTCAAGAGAATAGTTGGAGGACACTTCCCTGGCATGGTGACCAGTGGTGACAATGTTACCCACGAGAATTTCATGAAGATGATAAGGTTGTCTCATGATGGGACCCCATTTCTCTTGGCTATGCCACCAAGAGCCACTACTTTGTATTGGTGACCAGATGAATATTAGTGTCATACCGCTACATTCCCATGGACTGAATAGGTCGGCTCATGATGATACCTCCTATCCACCAACTAGGTCTTTAGTTTTATTTTATTTTATGGGTCCCCCCCTTTTTCTTTTTGAGAAGCCTTTTATTGATTTCTCATGGATCCTTGGGTGAAGCATCTCAAGGTTTAATCTTAGCTCTTAACTTTTTCCAGCTACTTTTACCCTCTGGGCCTTTAGCCCCTTCTTCCCACAAGGCAAGGTACAACCCTTACTAGCTTGGAAAACCCAATGCCCGAACCAATGTAGGGGATAGATGAGAGGGAAAATGATGAAAATTGATAAGTATGGAAGGAATGGACGATGACATTTCATAGACCTACCTAGTGGGAACTCATCCCTAAGAGAACCAACTTACTAGGTTACTCTTTCATCCCCCCCGGTATGGACAAGTTAAAAGACATAATTTACAAGAAAACGCCATGAAACAAAAGAGTATTCAATGCACATATTCAAATGTTTTGAGAATCAGAGTGACACATACCATGATACTCGGACTCATTACCTCGTGGACCAAGACCCACTGCTACCTTAGAACCAGGTCGATGGGATAGATGTTGTTGCTACTGATATATAGGAGTATTTGAAGAAAATATGGGCCCTCCAGGGCCAAGATCAAGTCAATATGGCTCTTGGTACTCCATGTCTAGGACATGTGGGCCTCGAGACATAATCTCCTTAGTTATCCCTAGGATAGGGAATAACATCTGGCTCCAACTTAGGGACATGTGCTCATCGTAGAGCGCATGAGAACCTCGACATCTTTGGCATGACCTATGACCTGTTAGATCTCAACAAAAATGATCAATAATCTCTTGGGGTAGTGATATCACCCCTGGCTCATATATGATAGAATGAAAAACAAGTAAGAAATCATATATACAAATGGAAATACAACTACTCTAGCATGAAATGCAGATGGTATATACAATGAATGCAAATGCCTACCTACTTACATGTACTTACCTGTGAAGTCAAGTATTTTCCCCTTGATGGGGTTTGAAGAGGTGTCCACTAACTGGTAATGGGCATCTTCTTCCTTCCAACGTGGACATATAGTAGGCATCATTGTTTGACTTTGTTCTGACTTTGAAAGGTCCAAGCCAAAATTGTGCACTCCCTTTGATATTAGTAGGCTCTCCCCTTTTTGTATCCCACATTCAGACCATATCTCCCTCTTGGTAATCCTTTGTCTTAAATTTGGTTGTTTCTTGTATAACTCTAGTATATTGTTTTGAGGGAGGAGGGTGGCATTCTATTGTGAAGACTTCCTGATGGGACAGTCTAATCAATATTTCATCCTCTCCTTTCTTTAATAATTTTACAGTCCCAACTT
>JASDQU010882363.1:26687-38446 GCA_032191745.1 Picea mariana | reverse complement strand
TGATCACAACAACTCCATTGTTGTTGTACCTATTGGACTATACTCCACCTTGGACCTGGAAAATTTATCATATTCACCTTCATGCTTCAATACTAACTTAAACTGAGCAGGAACTCAATTTCTCCCTGCTTACTACCTTTGTTAACATGTCTGCAGGATTCTGGGTAGTATGTATATTTTCCAACTTCAAATGTCCATCTTTCAAGACGGATCATATGAAATGTTACCTAATATGTATATGCTTAGTATTTGAATGGAAGGATGATTTCTTTGCAATATTAATGGCACTCTCACTATCACAGTACAACCTGATATTCTCCTGCTTCTTTCTGAATTCCTCTGTAAACCTTTGTAACCAAATCATTTATTTACAAGCCTTTGTAGCAGCAACATACTTTTCTTCTGTTGTTGAAAGCGCAACAAAATTTTTTAGTTTCTAAATCCAACTTATTGTTGTTCCACCTACAATAAAAACATACCCTGTGGTGCTCATCCTACTATCTTTATCACTTTCCATATATGAATCAGCATATCCCTGTAGAAAAGTCTATGAACCTCCAAAACATAATGCATGAGTAACAGTACCTCTCAAATACCTGAGAATCCACTTTATTGCCTCCCAATTTTCTTTACCTAGATTTTCCATATACCTTCTCACAACTCCCACTGCATGTGCAATATTTGGTATTGTGCAAACCATCGCATACATCAAACTATCAATTAATGATGAATAAGGGACCCTGGACATGTATTTTATCTCATCATGTGTCTTGGGACACATTTCCTTAGTTAATTTGAAATGGTTGGCCAAAGGTGTACTAACTAGTTTTTCATTTTGCATTCTAAACCTCTCCAACATCTTCTCTACGTACTCACCTTGAGACAATGTCAAATTTTGATTTTCCTTATCTCTTGTTATTCTCATACCAAGGATTTTCTTTGCAGCACCCAAATCCTTCATCGCAAATGAATTAGATAATTTCTTCTTGAGCACATTTATATCCTACTTATTAGACCATGCAACAAGCATGTCATATACATACAATAGCAAGATAATATAACTAAGATTTTCTAACCATTTAAAATACCCACGGTGATCAAAATGAGATCTACTATAACCTTGTTCTGTCATAAACCTATTGAATTTCAAATACCACTTCCTTTGAGCTTTATTTATACCATACAAGCTCTTCTTCAACATGCATACCAAATTCTCCTTTCCTTTGACCTCATACCCCTGTGGTTGTTGCATATAAATCTCTTCCTCCAAATCCCCATGGAGAAAAGTTTTTTTATATCTAATTGTTCAATATGCAATCTTCTACTGCTACAAGACTTAAAATGGTCATAATTGAAGTAATTTTAACAACAGGAGAAAATATTTCATCAAAATCTATACCTTTCTTTTGTGCAAACCCCTTTACAACAAGTCTAGCCTTGTACGGTTTTTTTCCTCCATCTTATTCATTCAACCTATAAACCCATTTATTCTACAATGCTCTTTTTCCTACAGGAAATTGCGCCAAGTCCCAAGTTTTTTTATTTACCAAGGAATCCATTTCCTCTTTCATGCCTTCCTCCCACTTCCTTTTAGTGTCTACTCACCAGAATCAATCAAAAATAAATAATACAATGAAGGAGAGTATCGTTCAGGGGGTCTACTTAACCTGGTAGATCTTCTAACAACACTTATAGGATTTTGAGGTACCTTCTTCTCCTATTGTTGTACATTTTGATTTTATGGTACCTTTGGAATTTCTTTTTCACTGATCTCATCAAGCACTGTGTATTCTGGTTTTTCTTCCTCTTGTTTCCTTCCATGCAACTGATCTTTATACATGACCTTCTCATTGAATATGACATCTCTACTCCTAATGATTTTGTGATTTTCATAATCCCATAAATGATAACCAAAATCATTAACACCATATCCAATAAAGGTACACTTTTGGAATTTTGTTCAAGCTTTGTTCTATTTTCTTTATCAATATGGACAAATGCTTCACAACCGGAAGTATTCATAAATCAATAGTTTACCTTTTTACATATCCATGCCTCCTTTGGAATGCCACCATCTAAATAAATTGAAGGTCCTTTGTTTATCAAGTAAACATTAGTATCTATAGCATCTTCCCAAAACTATAAGGGCAACCCAACATGCA
The DNA here is from genome assembly GCA_032191745.1 of Picea mariana. Lineage (NCBI taxonomy): Eukaryota > Viridiplantae > Streptophyta > Pinopsida > Pinales > Pinaceae > Picea > Picea mariana. The sequence goes on along the minus strand of JASDQU010882363.1, from coordinate 36,284 downwards.
ATCTCATACTCCTTGCACGCTCCCTGATTGTCTTGTTCATCCTTTCTGACTCACCATTTTCTTGTGGTGTTCCTGGAACTTTCTTCTATCTAGGAATCTCATGATATGAACAGTAATCATTAAACTCCTTGCTACAATATTCACCTCCATTTTATGATTTGAGACACTTCAACATTTTTCATGTCTCATTCTCAACCAAATCTTTCCATTTCTTAAAAGTGTCAAAAACATTAGATTTTTGTCGAATGCAATAAACCCAAGTTTTTCTAGTTTCATCATCAATAAAAGTAACATAATAACGAGATACACCAAGAGATGATACCTAAGTTGGTCCCCATACATCTCTATGCACAATCTCTAACCTTTCACTCTTTTTTTTCTTTTCCAACTCTGAGAAATTTGACTCTCTTTTGTTTTCCATAAACACAGTGCTCACAGAAAACCAAATCAATTTGTTTAAGATCTGGCAACAAATTCCTTTTGTGAAGTATTTGCATCCCCTTCTCACTCATGTGTCCAAGATTATGATGGCAAAGTGTTGTATCCACTCCTGTAGAAGATAGAGAGATAGAAGAATTAGTATTAACAATACATAAATACAATGTACCTACCTTCTCTCCTTTGTTTATCACCAGTGATCCTTTGGTGACCTTCCACGCCTTATCTATAAATATAAATATACACCCTTCACTTTCCAACTGCCCTATTTAAATTAGATTTTTCCTTAGATATGGAACATGTCTTACCTCTTTCAACAACCATTGATCTCCATTCTTTTGTTTTATTTGTACCTTACCCATTCCAACAATCTTGCATGGTGCATCATCACACAAATGAACCTGTCTAAAATCACCTTGAACATAATCTAGAATTTTTTTCCTATGGAGTGTGGCATGAAATGAAGACCCTGAATCTACTACACAAGACTTAAAAATGTTATCTACAGAAAGAATCAAATCATCTTGCAACACATCATTTGTGACATTTGCTTCCTGATTTTTCTCCTGTTCTCCATCTCTTTGTTTCTTTGGAGCTCTACAGTCTTTCTTCGGATGTCCTTTCTTCCCACAATTCTAGCACACTATCTTTCCCTGTCTGTATTTGGATCTGCCCTTCCTAGAATTCCCATGGTTCCATGATCCCTTTCCTCTATCCTTTTTTCTTCCCCGGTTCTCCATGTTTAACACATTACCTGATGTCTCACATGTTTTTTTTCCATCGTGTTTCCTCACTAAGGATAACACCAACAACATCATCAAATTTTAGAGTGTTTGAACCAGAGACAAAGTTACGTAAAGCCATGACCAAGACATTCAATCTTTCTGGCAATGATCACAAGATCATAAGAGCCCTGACCTCATCATCAAAGTCCACTTTTATAGAACTTAGTTGATTAGTAACCATATTAAATTCATTTAAATGATATGCAACATACCCACCTTCTGACATCTTCATATTAAATAATTGCTTCATAAGAAATAACTTATTGGATGTCGATGGTGTTTCATATATTTTATCCAATGCATACATCAGTTTCTTCGTTGTCTTTTCTTTTGAAATATTGAAAGCCATCGACGCTTCCAGGCTTAGTCGTATTGTTCGCAATGCCTTTCTGTCGAAAACCTCCCATTCTTCATCCTGCATGGCCATCAGCTTCTTTTTTATTCCACCCAATGGTAGGAATAGATCCTTCTGATATAAATAATCTTCCATCTACATCTTCCATAACTGGTAGTTTTGGTCATTAAATTTCTCGACCCTAAACTTTCCATCTTTCGTCACTACTCCCACTCAAACCAGGAACCCTTTTTTCCTGCGAGTTACCTTTCGCTCTGATATTTGCATATTGTATTGTGTATCGACATATAAGATACACAATAAAATAGAGACATAGATAAACCTGGTTCACCGAGTGTGGGACATGCCCACCAGAGAAATTGTCAAGTCCTTCCTTTTTATTATTCAGCAAAATGAAGGGATACAACCTACAACATGCCCATTGTAATTAACTTCCTCTTCTTTCTCTCACAGTCTCATCTCTGATAATACCACAATCACACACACACACACACACCCAGCCAAAATACAATTCCATCATAAAATAGGGTTTCCTTCTAAAGAAAAAAACCCTAACATAACTTCTACCATCATATTTGTGACCTTATAATGAACAATTCAAATTGACTATGAAATTACAATATTTTACAAGGCAATTTTTCTCAATATTTTTCTTCGGGGGCGTTTCCCCCAAATCCCTCTTGGGGGGGGGGCTATCAGGACAGTTGTGGAGGGTAAATCCCTCCCACACTCCCTCATTGGGGAATAGATTCCAAGCATGGCTGAAAACAAACATCTGAATTAGGAAGATAATCAGGCTCCATAACCAACAAATGTGGCATGACATGTAGACTATAACATGGCATCAATTTGTTAAGAACCAAATATCAATATAGCATAGAAAAAACTCAGAATAAGTACTCAACGCATTGAAAAAGAGATAAATTCATATAATAAGCCTCTTCAAAGGGGCAACCTCCTTATACACCACATAAATGTCCAAATACAATATGATTCCAAATGAAGATGTCTCCTTGGTATATATAAGAGACTAGGAGGTACAATTACAACTAATGGACCCAAGCCGACATAAATAAAATAAATTACTAATGTAATATGCCCCAATTAAGTGGTAATGTGCCACTATTTAGGGCTTAACATGCCCCTCCCCTTGAGACAAGTGTTGTCTGCAATGCTTCAGTAACTCTGGATGCTTCTGTATAAAAGAGTAGTCTTCCCAAGTGGAATCTTCAGCCAGTAGTTTCCTTCATTTAATGAGATACTCTGAAATGGATCTATTTCTCAGCTGGTGAATTCTTGTGTCATTGATGGATTCAGGCTCCAATATGATTTTTCCTTCCTCTTCAAGTTCTGGCAATATAGTTTTAACTTCGATCTTGTCACCTATAACCTTCTTTAAGCATGAAACATGGAAAATTGGGTGCACTCGTGAAGATGCAGGCAACTCTAATTTGTATKCCATAGTACCAATCTTTTGCAAAACCTTATAAGGGCCATAGTACTTTGGTGATAATTTATTATCCTTCTTGTCTTGCTTGAGAGACATCTATTTGTATGGTTGTAGTCTCAAAAACACCCAATTCCCTACTTCAAAACTTCTTTCACTACGATGTTGATTTGCTTGTTKTTTCATGTGATTTTGTGCCATGGTCAGTTTGTCCTTTAATATTTGGAGAACTTGTTGTTGATGTTCGATGTGATATTCCACTGCTTGAACCTTATATTTTTCTTTTAGAGAAGAATTGATAGAAGCAGGGTGGTATCCATAGAATGCCATAAATGGTGTCATTTTTTTTGCAGTATGAAAGGAAGTGTTATACCACCATTTTGATGCACTGGAATCCTGTTGCAACCTTTGAATGAGAGTCCACGTGTTTTCGTCATTCTTCCATTCATCCCTTGCTTCTATTATCCAATCGAGTTGGATGATCAAGATAGCACAGAGAAAGCCTCAACATATTCATACTTTATTGAGAGTGCATCTACCATAACATTTTGCTTCCCTTTTTTATAGACAATTTCAAAATCATAACCCAATATCTTGGTCACCCATTTTTGTTGTTCTTCTGAAGATAGTCTAATTTATAGTAAATAAAATTATGAGTACTACCAGAATCAATTAGCACTATTACCTTTTTCTTTTTGATATTGAGGGTTTGAGGAGTGATAATTCTAGTCAATGCATTACACGATATCATGGGAGTCAACTCTTCAGAATAAATTGCTTATATGTTTTCATCTTGAGATGGTTCCTATTCTTGTTCTTTTTCTTGTTCTTGTTCTTCTTCCTCTTCACAATCTATGTAGAAGAATGTATTCTCACCACACTTATGTCCCTTACTGTACTTGTTGTCACAATTAAAGAATAAACCTTTTGCTTTTATTTCCTCCAATTGTTGAGGTGTCAACCTTGTAAGTTGAGGATTTTTAGAAGAAGGAGCATTGTTCTCTCGATAGATATTAGGATTGATCCTTCTAGTATCCATAGCCATATTTTTACTTTCAATATTTCTTTCCACCCTAAATACATTCTCCAATGATTTGGGTTCCCAAAGGCGAACCTCATGTTGAATGTTATCCCTTAAAGTTCCTATGAATACATCAATCAAGTGCTCATCTGGAATATATGTTACCTTTATATTCAATCGTTGGAAGTTCTCAATGTGCTCTGTAACTGAACCCTTTTGCTTGAGATTTATCAATTGGATAAAGAAGGTATTTCTCCTTGTATCCTCATAGAGTGCTATCATTTCTTCCATGAAAATTGTCCAAGTGATGAGTGATTTGCGAGAAAAAATCCATCAATACCACACAAATTGATTGGGTTCTAAATATAAAGAATAAATTCATACCTTTTTTGTATGTGGCACATCATGTAAATCAAAGAATTGCTCCACCTGAAGTATCCATGTGATTGGGTCCTTTCCATCAAACTTCCTCATATCGGTCTTAGGAACGTGGTTGGTCTTCAAGCCAAAGTTGGAGTTTCTCAATTCTTGACTAATATTCCTTGTGTCCTCATCATGAATTTCATGGGATACATTTTCACTTTCATGTGTCCTCTCTATTAGGAAATTTTTGAATCCTTCCATGATCTCCCTTTTAAAACCATCCATCATCCCTTGTAGTTAATCTTTTGTCATTGTCTTCTTTTGTAAATAATTTATGTCCCTAAGAATTTCTTCACCTTCATCAAGAGTCCAAGTAGGATTGTCTGGAGGCTTATTTGGTGTATAAGTTCCCTTTTTTGGTGGCATGTTGGCCAAGTATCACTTTTAAACCATGATTTTGAGGTGGTTCTGCTAGACAATCTTTCTTCTGCTATATCTCCAAAATTTCGGCCCTTTTAGGTATGAAAAAATATTTTTTGTAGTTATCTGATATTTCTTCTTTGCAATGCCACAGGTCTGATCAAAATTGGATGTGCCAAGTGGAATTTATGGTAAATTCCCCATAGCTTGCTGATTTTTGGCCTTTCCAAGAGATCTCACATGTATAGCATGCCCCGCACAAATAATTGATATTCAATTCTGAAAATTGTACCAGAAATACTAAAGACTGTCCACTATCCAATGCAACTGGTCTCACTCAATTTGGATACTCTAGGAATAATTTATGATTATTTTACCCAGAACACCTACTTGAGACTAATTAGATACCTTGTCTTCCACAGGGTGTATATATAAATGTAATATGACCCAGAAGCTAAATATTTTATCACAGATACCTTAATAATTTCTATGAATATCCTCTGGATTTTAGGGTCTAAAATGTTACATAAAAAATTGTATAGTGAAAATTCTACGATGACTCAATTCAGGATGATTCCATAACCCTATCTTAAATAGGCTATATCTCCTAAATTATAAGGCCTATGGTGCTTAAATTTGAACCCAACGTACCTTGATCCGTCTACTAAATATCCTCCAAGGGCTCCTTTTGAAACATTATAGAACAAAAATTATAGTGAAAATTCCAAGGTGTCTTAGATGTAGCAGCGAAACCCCAAGACCTTGAGCTCTAATACCATATGTTAAGAACCAAATATCAATATAGCATATAAAAACCTCAGAATAAGTACTCAAAGCCTTGAAAAAGAGATAAATTCAAATAATAAACCTCTTTGAGGGGGCAATCTCCTTATACACCACATAAATGTCCAAATACAAGATGATTCCAAATGAAAATGTCTCCTTAGTATATATAGGAGACTAGGAGGTACAATTACAACTAATGGACCAAAGCTGACATAAATAAAATAAAATTACTAATGTAATATGCCCCAATTAAGGGGTAATTTGCACTATTTAGGGCTTAACACAGGCTTACATGGTATAACACGTGGATGATGACGTGGCATGACATGCCATCACCCTCTGTTATTTATTGACCATCGATTATTTCTCTTGGATGAACTGATCACATCACAAATTCAGTCAATGCTCGACCATCAGCCCATCGACCATTCCTCTTGCTCGATCAAATAATTCACCGAATCAGTCGACACCCAACCATTGGCATGTTGGCCATCGACAATTTATCTTGCTCGACTCCAAAAATTATAATTTTTCAACCAAAATCCCCAATGAATTTGGAACGTATATCTCTCATTCATAAATGATCTTGGTCATTGATCTATCAAATTTCTCCCAACTCTGTCGACGCCCGATCATCAATCGTCGGTTGTTGGAAATTTTTGTTGGTGACCAAATACTTTTCCAATCCGACCGACCCAACCATCGGCTGACAAATGTTGGTGATTTTTGTTTTTGACTTAAAACACTTGTTCAAGTCTGTCCAACCTAGCCATAAGCCTTCGGTGATTTCCTTTGGCCAATTCCAGCACTTGAAAACTTTTTTACTGAACTCCCAATGAATTTGGACCATTTATCTCCAATCCAAGATGATCTCGACCGTCGATCCACTCCAATTCCCAAATGGATGAAACTAATCGAGACCACTTCTCTACTTCAAATTCCCAACCGCTGAAAAAAAATCTCGGTTGTTGATCTACTCAACCTTTCAAACGGTCGAAACCTTATAAATTTTTAAATTTATCAAAGTGATTATGGGTCGTCGATCTCGAGATCAAACACGATCTTAACCGTCAATTCATTATCTCTTTCCAACTTCTAAAGGTATCCATAAAACTCAAATATCAACCTTTCAAGTCAAATTTATCTCTATAACTATGCAAATTGGCTCCATTGAACCTCTTAAACAGTTGTCATTCTTTTAAACTTGGATTTACACACAGATTTGGGAATTTCTCTCTAATTTTTAAGGCTCGATTTTTGAACCAAAGGCTCTGATACCATAATGTAATGTCTCACATCCTAGCTAAGGAACATTAGCGTGTGAAATGCTCATAAAAACAAAATTTTCTTCTATCTAATTAATTTCTTGTAGCTTCCAGCAACAAATTACACACATATTTAACTGATGTTTGTTATTATTAATTATAGGCATCTACATCATTCTAAATTAGAAATGTAATGCATTTAAGTAACTCAACATAGCAACATATAAATCAGTCTCATACATAAAGTTCATCCACAACAATTAAAACTCATAAAATAACACAGCAACAAGATAAAACACTTATCTTTTAAATTCAGTTGTGTAACCAGTTGCTTGGGACAGACACTCCACCCATCCATAGACTTGTTGTTCATAATATCAACATCAAATCACCCTTGATATGAGGCTAGTAATCTACAAAAGAGGGTGGTCTTTCACTTTCCACTCACAGCTCAGAAAACCCACAACCCACTGGTATTCTCCTACAACTATCTTGAGTTTCCACCAACTCTCTTCCTCTCAACCTGCCCAAAACAAGGAATGTACCCCTTCACTGATATCAGTCCCTTGGGCATCCCATTCATTTATCAAGGTCTCCCTAGCACACGTAACTAGGAATATATTAGATAGGAGACTCAATGGAACTCATTTCCAGGAAAACTACCAACAACAACAACAAACACTTGTTGTTACAGTGCAACTCACACAAGACTTCACTCTTCAGGCCTAGAAAATTGGCTTTTCATTCTTCAGCTCCAATACGTTCCATAAAATATCCAACATGCTCTATAAGTATCCCTCCATGGATACTCCAGCACCAAGCTCTCTTTCCTTCTCTCTACTTGTTGTTCATGCACAAAAATAGAATGTGTAAAAATTGGTGTAGTTGCCCCTACAATTTTCCTCTCCCTTTCTTGACTCACACACTTCCCCAAGTTGATTGTACCCATCCCCCATGCTCCCAATAATTATGGGATGTGAATTCTCACACCCACCCTCTTACATGCATTCAATGATTCGCTTTGGGAACACTCAATAAAAAACTAGATTTTAATACATAGTCATAATAAAATTTAGAAATGTGGGTGGAATTAATAGGTATGGATAATTATTCCCTTGGACCCCTCTTATACATTCTCCTAGACCCTCCCCTATCTTGTGGATTAATCCATCCCCCATCTATGCCCATGTCCCCTTAGCTGCTAACATCACATTTTATTAATAACATTCAAAAAATACATTTGCATATACATCACTTTGGTTGTAGCCGCACATTATATCTACATTAAACATTAATTAAACTGGAAATTATAGTGAGGAAATTACATTGTGTAAAGTAAGAGAATATAAAGGTGATTGTTCCTTAGGTGTAGACCAAGGCTAGTCATGTAAATATTTATTCAATGAATGAATAATACAACAAGAGAGAAAGATGCTCAAGGAATGTTGGTTTTATCAGTTGGGTTTCAAGAGTAAAATCTATGTATACTATGTGTTTGTCATTTATTTTCTACTTATATATCTCTTCTCTTTTCTGGTTGGTTTAGTGTGGGTGTTTATTTCCTTACAAGTGGTATCAAATCCTATCTAAGTCGCTCTTTTACAAGTCTTTTATAAACAATACACATATGCTTTTAAACTCAAAGTTGAAGGTTTAAATGTTAGGGATAAGGGATCTTGGTATCTTCCTAATAAAATTGGTAGGTCTCCTATGGTGGGGGGGGATATAGCCATGAGAATAAGGGTATAAATATGAAGTCCAAAGAGAATGGGGTTGGAGGATTTAATTGTTGTATGTTATTATTAATTACAAACATCTACAACATTCTAAATTACACATGTAATGTAGCTAAGTAACTCAACACAGTAGCATATAAATCAATCTCATACATAGATTTCATGCACAGCAATTAAAACTCATAAAATAACATAGCAATAAGATAAAAAAAAAAAAACTTATCTTTTAAATTCAATTATGTAACCAGTTTCTTAGGATGAACGTTCCACCCAACCATAGACTTGTTGATCTAGGTGGATATTGGTGGCCACCCACCTATTCCAACTGGCTCCTCGTGTCTATTTTTGTTCAACGCGTTCTTATGTACTGCTTTGTAATTGTGGGTTCTACACTTATGGGGTTTTCTAAAGCCCCACACATCCTCCAGGTGTATACGGGTGGCCTCTCGCCTAATCCAACTAGCTTATTTTGTATGTTTTCNTCTTAGGATGAACGTTCCACCCAACCATAGACTTGTTGATCTAGGTGGATATTGGTGGCCACCCACCTATTCCAACTGGCTCCTCGTGTCTATTTTTGTTCAACGCGTTCTTATGTACTGCTTTGTAATTGTGGGTTCTACACTTATGGGGTTTTCTAAATCCCCACACATCCTCCAGGTGTATACGGGTGGCCTCTCGCCTAATCCAACTAGCTTATTTTGTATGTTTTCATGTCAGCACATCTTGTTGTACTTATGGGGTTGTTTTGGGGCCCTAAACATATTTTTTGGCTCGCCACAATCAAACTATAGAATAAGTCACATTTTGATAGTGGAATGTGTATTTCTCTGAAATACCTTTCCAACGGGCTATCGCGTGCCTAAAACGGAGGTCGTATGCAAAAGTTACAGCCCTGGGAAGTTGAGGTACCAAATTGCACCAAATTACCCATAGGGTCCACATGACTTTTGGCGTTTCACCTTCTAGGGTTAGGATTTT
>JASDQU010882363.1:0-14620 GCA_032191745.1 Picea mariana | reverse complement strand
TAGTCATAATTAGTCATTATCCAGTCTCCTATATTTTAGGGGAGAATATTCCACCTGGAGAATATTCTCTTTCAGTTGACACTTCAGTTTGACTAGTTGAGTTGAGTTTAGATGTTGCATTGGTTTTGTCACCATGCAACATTGGGATCATCACCAACTCACTACTCTTTGTTCATTTAGTTAACTGAAGACTAGTTGACTAGTTAACTCAGATAGGTGGCAGTTCACTCTCGTAACTGCCTGAGAGACTAGACTAGGTGGCAGTGTACTCTTGTAACTATTGGTGTGTGTCCAGATCAATATAGACCACCACTATGGATCATTAGTTACTCATTTATTCTATATATATTGTAAATTATTCACTCTTTATGTGTGGAATATGGTTAATGAGAACTCTTTCATTCTTTCTCTCGTTCTTCTTCTTTCTCCAATTCTCTCTGCAAATGTGTGTAGTATTTTTTAGCTAGATCTATTCTATGCAGGTTCAACACATTTACATTTACAACATCCATTGTGGCTCAATTTTTCATGGATTAGGTCTTCAAGCTGCATGGCATGCCACATTCTATTGTTTCAGATCACGACCCAACTTTGACCAACAATATTTAGCAAGAACTGTTCAAGCTAAAAGGCACCCAATTGCATCTCAGCACATCTTATCATCCCCAAACTGATGGTCAAATGAAAGTTGTCAACAAGTGTTTGGAAACATATTTGAGGTGTTTTGCATCAGAAAAGAAAAGTAAGTGGGCTCAATGGTTACCACTAGCTTAATGGTGGTACAACACTTCATACCATACAGCTACCTGCATGACTCCTTTTGAAGCAGTATATGGACAAAATCTGCCTTCAGTTCTCTCATATTTAACAGGTGTCTCAAAGGTCCAGGTGGTTTACCAAATGCTTACAGTTTGAGAGACTATTCTACATACCTTCAAAGAGAATTTGGTCATGGCCCAGAATCGCATGAAGCAACAAGAAGATCAAGGTCGCTCTGAAAATTTGTACAAGGGGATTAGGTGTTTCTTCGACTACAACCTTACAAGAAAAATTCCCTCAAGGATGACCATTGTCAGAAACTGGCACCCAAATTTTATGGTCCTTATACCGTTCTCAAGCATGTGGGACAGGTGGCCTATCAGTTAGCTTTGCCTAGTCATTCTAAAATACATCATGTTTTTCATGTTTCTTTCTTAAAGAAGGTGATTGGAACTAATTTCCAAACTCAAACCAACCTTCCTGGATTAGACAAAGAAGGCTCCATTTGGCTACAGCCAGAATAAATTTTGGACCAGTGTGAGTGTCGCCTGCGTTAGCGCACCATCAAGGGAGTGTTAGTCCAGTGGAAAGATACAAATCCAGCAGATGCCACTTGGGAACCAGCTACCATTATGCAACAATTTCCACATCTCAAGCCTTGAGGACAAGGTTTTTTTTAAGGGGGAGGACATGTTAGGGACCTAACCCCTCACGTAGGTAGAATAATATACTCCAATGCAATAAAGGTCAATATTAATAAGGCCTAGCAATAAGGAAGAATAAGTCGAATTTAAGAAGACCTAATAGAAGCTTCCGCTTCTAGAAGGATCTTCCTCTAGATGGTTCTTTTGATAGACATGTTTAGTATAAATAGGAGTTGAGGGTATGATATCTTTTGTCTTTGATATTATTGTAATAGATCTCTACTCTGCTAGAGGTTTCCCCGTCGAAGAGGCCAGTGAACATTGCTATCAGTAATCGAAGTGTTCTTTCTAGTGTTATTCTGGTATAATTTTGGTGTTATTGTGGTGTTGTTCTGGTTATATTGTTGTTTATCTTCCATTTATAGCATTTTATTTCTGTTTTTCATACTTTTTATATATGGAATATTACAATCTGACTATGTTGAGGGCGTAGTTCTCACTCAGCACGGGCATCCGGTGACATATCATAGTGAGACACTCTTCGATATTCTCTGGAAATACCCCACCTATGACAAGGAAATGTATTCCATTGTACAAGCCTGTCATCAACTGAAACATTACATTTTGTGGAAAGAAACAATCATACACACTGATCACAAGCCTCTGTAGTTCATGCAGACACAAGGGAAATTGCAGAACGATCGCCATCAGAAGTGATCCACCTATCTGCAGCAGTTTCATCTTAACATCAAGTATAATACAGGTATCTCCAATCATGTCATTGACTGCCTCAGTCGGCCCCATGTGGATGCACTCACCACTATGCTCCATTTTTGTGGACATGAAGCATCTGAGTGGCCCCAACTTTATCAGCAAGATCTGGACTTCGCCACCCCATATCATCTCTTGGGTATAGGTAGAATTGTCACGGATTTCCACATTTAGGACAGAATCTTATGCCACCTGGACCATGTCTATGTTCCTACAAGTGAGCATGCAAAGATGATTTGGGAATCCCACTACAGTTGGGTGGGGGGACATTGTGGCATAGAGAAAATTGTGGTTGTTCTTCAGAAACATTTTATTGGCCAAAACTTCAACAAGACATCCACAAGTATATCATATCTTTCACTGCTTGTGCTATTGTCAATCCATCCATCAAAAAGCAAGGCTTATATACCCCTCTTCCTATTCTCGAGAAGCCTTGGGAATCCATCTCAATGGATTACATGTCTAGCTTGTCATCCACCAAGCAAGGAAATGATTGTGTGTTTGTGGTCGTTGATCAGTTTTCAAATATGGTCATCCTCACATCCTGTAAGAAGAATGTCATAGTGGTAGATATTGCCAAGCTCTTCTTCGAACGAGTGTGGGTCCACTTTGGGATACCATAGACCATCATCTTCGATCGATACAGCGGGTTCCTCATCACCTTTTGGTTGAGCCTCTAGTCTCTATTGGACACCAAGATCACAAAATCCACTACTTTCCACCCCCAAACCGATGGTCAAACAGAGGTCGTCAATTGCATGATTGTGCACATACTGCACATGCACAATTATAAGCATCCACGTACATGGGACGAGAATCTCCCATATGTCCAACACAGTTACAACAGGGCTCTCCATAGTTCCACCAGCCATAGCCCATTTCAGGTGGGTATGGGATTCCAAACCTTGGGACCCATTGATGTTGCACTCCTACTTGCCACCGCACAGACAGACTCTTCCTCTAATCAGTCTGTTATCGACAAAGCCACCAGATTCATTAAAATAATTCATCACATCCGCCAATAGGTCCAGGATATTTTTCAAAAATCCAATGCTAAGTACAAGAAACTCCATGATCAACACAGGATACCACACCAGTTTTAGGTTGGCAACAAAGTTTGGTTACATATGTAGAAGGATCATCTCACCTAGCCCCATAGAAAGATTCACCCACTTTGTTATGGGCCTTACACTATCACCAAGGTTGTGGGTAACAATGTTTTTGAGATCAACACTCCACCCTTCCTTGGTCCGCATCCAGTATTCAATGTGGACCTCATTTGACCATATTTTCCACCATTATTGGACACTTTTGAGATCGCATAACAACTGACACCAACAGAGCTCAACCCTGACTTCATGGAACAAGCATCCACTGATCAGATAGTGGACACATAAGTCAAGGGCACTCACTAGCAGTGGATCCAGCTTTATCGGGTTGTCAAGGCAGGGAAACTCCTACACCAAGGCAAGTGTCTCACTTGGGGCCAAATCCAGCAGAATTTTCCTCACCTGATGGGGGCACTCAATGAAATGGAGACCATTGCTTCCTAAGAAGGGAGGATTTATCCATGTGGATATTGATGGCCACCCACCTATTCCAACTGGCTCCTCGTGTCCATTTTTTGTTCAGCACGTTCTTTTGTACTGCTTTGTAATTGTGGGTTATACACTTCTGGGGTTGTTTGAAGCCCTACACATCCTCCAGGTGGATAGGGGTGGCGTCTTGCCTAATCCAACTGGCTTATTTTGTATGTTTTCATGTCAGCACATCTTGTTGTACTTCTAGAGGTCTTTTAGGGCCCTAAATATTGTTTGTTTGTCTCTCCACAGTTAAACTATAGACAGAGATAGAGTTTGATGATGGAATGTGTAGTTCTCTAAAATACCTTTCCAACGGGCTATCACGTGCCTAAAACGGAGGTCATATGCAAAAGTTACGACCCCTGGAAGTTGAAGTACCAAATTACACCAACTTACCCATAGGGCCCACATGACTTTTGGCGTTTCACCTTCTAGGGTTAGGTTTTTGGATGTCTAGGGTTTTGGCATTCATGAGTAATATTCAAAAGGCCTATGAAACCTCATTGTAATTTATTTTTCTTAGATGGATGCACGTAACAACCACATTTCTTCTTAGAGATAGCTACCATCATTCGAGCAAGTTTTTAGTTCTGCAGTTTTGCAGTTTCAGCCTCTTTCATTATTTAATAGAAGATATTTTTCACTGGATATTTGTGTTATTTTCCATATCTCTGTGTTTATTATATTTAGTCTGTTAATAAATTTGTTCCGCTCCTAAATCCAGATCACTTGTCTTTCCAAATATCAACAACAAATCACTCCCAAGATGTGGCTAATAATCCACAAAAGAGGGTGGTCTCTCACTGTCCACTCACAACTCATAAAACACACAACCCATTGGTATTCTTCTACAGCTATCCTGATTTTCTACCAGCTCTCTTCCTCTCAACCTTTCCAACCCAAGGAATGTACCCCTTCACTAATCTTAGTTTATCAGGCATCATGTTAGCACTAGAAGTCACACCTAGACTATTGTAGATGTAAGCCTAATACCCATTAGAATTGTGAATAACAATTGTTTTAAAAGTGTGGAAAATGGGTGTGAAGATCAGTTTATGTTATCAATCACAAAAACCTCCATGAAATACACACCAACAAGCAAGGCTTTGAATAGTTTTAAATCAGTATTTAGAGATATAAATGGAAGATAGAAGACTTAGCGAAAAAGGTGAAATATGTGTATCAGGTCACATCAAGTACTTCTCCAACACATATGGAAGAAATATCATTGAATAAGAACTTCTTAATCAAAAAGAGAAAACACTTCGATCAACTTGTGTTGGCACAGGGGCAGACTCGGGGTTCAACACTTACAACAGCGTACCAACAAAACCCTAACTATCGGCCCTTTCAGCAACACCTACAAAGCAGATGAAGTCTCACCCAAGGTAGAGGCAGGGGTGGTTGCAAGACTCAGGTGTCTACAACCTTATCTAGGAGACATCTCTGTGATTTCAACACTTAGCAAGCACTTAGCATAGGTCATTCATCAATATACATTCCTTATTATACTTTGCAGAAGGTACAGAGCATCGCAGCATTCACTTAGATCTAAGATTCCAGCACTTAGAAGGAGTAAAATAGATCAAATCCAGTAGATCAACACTAAGCATCTTCATATATATCAGATCTAACAGTCATTCACATCTCATAAGCACAAAGAAATAATAGATATATCCAATCCAATCTAAGAACTTAGCAATACAAAACATCTAAGGATAAGCACAAAGCACAACACACAGTATTTACGTGGTTCACCCCCACCCTAGGGCTACATCCACCAACTCTTCCTCTGTATTAGCTTCAGTCAATCAGGTTACAGCACATATCTTGTCAAAATCTTACTTTGCATAGGACAAGAGATCTGCACACACCTCGTCAGATCCTCCTTCCCCGAGTAGATCTAGCACAGAGCCTCCTTACAATCTGTGCACTCGACACTTACAATACTTGCACTTAGCTCTGCAAGTTTATCATGTAGATCAACTCTTATCACTAAGCCACAACTAGATTCACTTTTTATCCTCTTCTTATATAGCCTAGACTTCTACTTATACATTTACAAAAGTGGGCCTAAGCGTGGGTAAACCCACAGGCCAACATCCCAATCCCATTACATTATCCCCAAAAACCCTAAAAGGACTCAAAGTGGGTCGAGATCCTGTGATCTCTACTTCGTCTTCCGCAATTCCTTTGATAAGGTGTCGAAGTCCCAAAAACAGTCAAATATGACCAAGTATCTCCCAAAACTTGGTCAAGGGCCAACAGGCCCTCAACACTCACCTGTGACTCATCCCAAGTCACTCAGGTCTGATCAATTCTGCTTCGAACACATCGAGCTTGGCTCAAGCTACTTCGACCTGCTGCATTGCAACTGCTTCTTGCTCGGTGAAATCCTGGATGAGTGTGACATTCACCATCCCTTCTAGGCATTGCTGTGTTGAATTCGCGACCTGATCTAGCTCTATTCCTTGGTTCTCGATCTCTATAAATAGTTGACATGCCTTATCCTGCAAAGGTTGAAGTTGTTGAGTTACTTCCATTACCTTGCTCTAGATTATATGGATCTACTGATGTGCTATGCACTGCTCTTGAGACCATTTCATTTTCTCTATGAGTGATAGGGCCTTAAGCTGCACCTATAGCTTTTCGGCTTCATGCTTCGCCTCCTGGAGCTGTGAATCCAATTTGTGGAATTCAGGATTCTCAGTTAGGTTCTCATGTATTTGTGCACTTCTGCTACTTAATTGTTTGCATTCCTCAGTGAGTGCTTTAAGCCTTTCTACTGTGCTTCGGGCAGTCATTTCTCGCTGGTCGTTCTCTTCTTGCGGGGTAATTGGTATGGTTTGAAGCTTTAATTCTACGACTCTTTGTTGAAGTTGCTAAATAACTTCAACAAGCTTCATCACTTGGAGTTCTAAGGGTTCTTCTGCTTTCTGTTCTAAGCCGGTCACAGAGTGAAATGCTATGTTGACTGTTTCTTCGATCCAGATTTGCTTCACGAGCAGCTGCTCCTTTTCTTTTTGGATCTCCACTCTGTCTTCTTCCATTTTTTCTTGGAGAGTGTCCCTCTCTTGTTGCGTTGCTCGATGATTTCCTCCTGGCCTTGCTTTAAGGCCTGGGTGGCCTGTGTGGTTTCTTCCTGTGCTTTCCGAAGGCGTGCTTTGACTGTGGGATCAATATTGCGGAGTTGAACTGGTTCATATCCCTATTCTATTGTTCCTTCTGGCAGGGGCATAGTGGAGACTGTGTGGCTAGACCAAAGTACCTGTTGCACTCCTTGGAGCTCGCTCTCAATTCTGTTGTACATTACCTCTTTCTTGGCCTCCTTCTTTTCTGTTATTTCTTCTATAGATTCATTCATAGTGGCGAGGAGGAAACTGAAGTCATATGGGGTGAGCGTGGTCTTCATCTTGGTTACAGGGGTTCTAGGTTTCTTCCGGGAGGGAGGTTTCAGAGGTGAAACCTTCATTTTCTTCGATGAGTCCTCTTCATCTCTTGGCCTCTGTTCGAATTCTTCATCATTACCTTCTTTCTTGGGTGAAATGGATGTGGTCCTTACAGATCTATTGTCTAGTATATCATGTATTTCCTCATCCTTCTTTGTCTTAATTGTTTTCTTCGTCTTAAGGGGCCCATGTATATCCTGTGCAGCTTATAGGCTGTCGATGTCAGACAATTCTGCAGGGTTTGCTGAAACAAGGAGGAATTTCGACCATTCCTTGGTGATTTCCTCCAAGTCTTCTTCTTTTAGCTTATAATAAGACTGTAACTGCACTTTGTTCTCATCAACGCAAGCTATTATGTAAATGAAGTGGTGGTCCGCACTGAACTTCATTAAGGGCCTAAACCTGAAGAGGGTGATTGGGGTTATCCGAGCCTCGGACTGGATGTCGTGCTTCAACTGATTGTAGTAGGCGTGGAATACAGCATTGGATTGCCATTGTTTGCTCATATCATTCGAGTACCATAAGGTACTGAACTTCATGGCTAAGGGATCAAAAGGGTCAAGGTCCAGGAAAGTTGCATCTTCCGGTAGGTCCCATGCAACAAAAGCTATAAGTATCAAGAAACAGCTAAAATGGAATTCATGCCCCTGATTCTAGGCTTCTCTGTAGTCAGTATCTAGTTGATTCACCAGGTACTTCACCCAGTTCATTTGTAGTCCCTCTGTGCACTTTCCTGCGAGGTCAACTACAAAGTCAGATACATGTGTGGGTCGATTCTTGCGAACGAGATTCCTTGCGATCAGTTGACATGCAAGGCACATTATGTCACTCTGAATAGAGGCTACCTTGTAGCCTCGCACTCCTTTCTCAACATCGCCATAAGCTTCTTTGATCTTCTGAGCAAGAGCGCAGGCCGCGGTCTTTCTAGGATAGTAGTCATGGGGATCAGGGCCCTACATGCTAAGACCTGTGATCCTATTGATCAGCACTGGATCAACTATGATGTGGTGGTTCAACCACAGGTATCCTCCATGGTATCTCGCTAAGAGTATTTTAACATAGGCATTGACTTCTTGGTGACGTCTGAAATGTGGGATCTTCGTGACGTTCAGCATAGTGGACTGTGAGAGTTTCATATTCCATTGTTGAGGGATGATCTTCGAGTTCTTTCCCTTGGTTCTGGTTAGGTACTTGTGTGGGGAAAGCATGTTGTATACTTTACGATCTCCCAGGTTGAAGTCACTGAACTTCAATGCTGCAATCTTGTCTTGATCTATGCGGACTACGCATACCCCTTTCGACAGGTACGCGGTTACTAGAGTGTACTCAAAGTCTCTAGGCACGTTGTCTCTGTTGATCACACCACTCAGAGGTGGTATGTAAGAAGGTAGGATGGATGGAACAAACCTCACATTTTCCATATCATCTTTATGTTTGGTTCTGCATTCTACGCCGACTCGGAATGTTCTTGCGCGAGCAGTCGACGGGGAGGCTTGCACTCCTCTCATTGATGATGCTTGTAAACCTGTAGAAAACCCTCATTCCCACATGAGTCTTTCAGTTCTTAGGCTAGCGAGTACCTCTCTTGCAGATTCTTCGGCTGTGCTAAATTCGTCGGACATACGCGCTCGGAAAGAAAAATTAATCGGGGTTCACAATGATCTTAGATACTATTCTAGGAAGACCAACCAGATCGCAATGACCATTGTATACAACTACTATTCTGTGGGATTCTAATTCTCAGTTGGCAAAAGTGTTCTTTGTGCATGGCATGACAAACTAAATAAGAAATTCAGCAACGGTCTACTTGCAACGGGCATGAAGCTTCCATGAACGTTGATCTATCTATTATGGTGTGGTCCAACGATCTAGTGATGATCCTTTAATGTTTTTCTGTCCGTTCAAGGCGGAATTCGAACGGGTATATCAATCCAATGGCTATATCGCTTCGTCATGGCAAAGTGCCATAGGTCAATGTTCTGATATCTCGGCAAAGCTCCCATTATGCAATTTTTCTTTCTACGATGTTCCATCTGGAATCTCCTGCAACTTTTCAATCTTTTCCCTCTTCTTACTTGACTTTCTATCTTTCTTTCCAATGAGTTTCGTCTCAGTAGTTATTTTCCCGTTCTGGTTCATATTTTCCTTGGATATAGTTACTTTGCGTTGCTGAGGTTCTTTCTTAGGGTTCAGGTATAACATCTCTTCTTTATCTGAGATAGAAACTTCAGTCTTCTATGAGTCCTTTGGTGTTCTGATAACTTTGACATCTGGGTTCCTAGTGTGATATAGCTTCTATATTCTCTCATGTTCTTCAATCAATTGCATGATCCTTCTGGTCATGAATTCTTTTAACTCTTGTCTCTGATGTTCTAAAAAAAATTCTTCTTCCTTCTTTCTAGCTTGATCTCTTTCAATCCAAGGATTTCCAAGTAACATCGTAAATGGGGGCGTTGTCCTCAATAAATTTGATAATCTCAAAATCTTCTTCTGTTGAAGTTCCATTAGCATTCATAGATATCTGATTGAGCCTTCCACATAGGTTCACTAGTTTCCCTCTGAATAACCCTATTCCACTCAATGAAGGGGTCATAACAAGCCTCCCTATAGCTTCCCAAGTTCTTTTTGTCATAACATTCACCTTTGTTTCCTCATCCAAAACATAGTCAATGTCGAAGTCTCATATTCTTACCTTGATGCATTCTTTCTTGTTAAAGACCTTTGATAATATAACATGTCCGTGATCATTCAAGGTGTCTTGTATCTGTAGTAACATCTTGTCTGATTCTCTCTGGGTTTCTGTTATTTCTGGATCTGCCTTAGGGTTTTCTTCTTTCAGATTCATGCCTTCAATTTTAGCAATAATTCTAGGGCAATCTAATACTTCATGGTCCAAATCTTTGCAACAGAGACAACTAGGTCTTCCACCAGGGAATTTATTAGCAAGATGTCTCGGTCTTCTGCAACTGTAACAGAGGGTTAATCCTCTCTTTCTTTTAAATGATCCCCAACCTCTTCTATACTTCGCACTAGGGTTATGGTAGCTAGCCTGCAAAAAATTGTTTCAAGGATATTGCATCCACTTGTTAGTCCAGACATTCTTTCTATGCATAGGCATAACATATCTATCAAATCTATTCATATCAAACTTTATTTCTTCTATCAGAGTCCTAGTTTTCAAGCTAGGACATAATCTATCAAACATCCCTAGATACATACTCTAGAAACAAAAAATTTCACTTATTTTACTTTTGCAGAGCACAAAGATTCCAAATCTAAAAAAAATTGACCATTCTTACCTCTATCAGAGAACAAAGCTTACAGATATTACCTATTTTCTGCATATCTGACCTTTGTTCCTTAGAAACTTCTACTTTTACCTTTCTTAGAGCAAAAAGCGTTCACATCCTGCTTCTTTTCTTCAAATCTGGCTTTCTCTTTTTAGCACAAAKCTTCACRGGTCGAATGAAAATCTGCACACTAGGGCAACAGATCCACGCACAGAGCTTTCACGATCTCTAGATCGAATCTTTGCACAAAGATTTTCTTTCTCAGTTCCCAGCAATCACAGTTCCAGGTCCCGACAATGGAACCATTTGTTGGAACAGGGGCAGACTCGGGGTTCAATGCTTACAACAACGCACCAACAAAACCCTAACTACCAGCCCTTTCGGCAACACCTGTGAAGCAGATGAAGTCTCACCCGAGGTAGAGGCAGGGGTGGTTGCAAGACTCAGGTGTCTGTAACCTTAGCTGGGACACAGCTCTATGATTTCAACACTTAGCAAGCACTTAGCATAGGTCATTCATCAATATACATTCCTTATTATACTTCGCAGAAGGTACAGAGCATCGCAGCATTCACTTAGATCTAAGATTCTAGCACTTAGCAAGATTAAAACAGATCAAATCCAGTAGATCGGCACTAAGCATCTTCATATATATCAGATCTAACATTCATTCACATATCAGAAGCATAAAGAAAGAATATATCTATCCAATCTAATCTAAGCACTTAGCAATACAAAACATCTAAGGATAAGCACAAAGCACAACACACAGTATTTACATGGTTCACCCCCACCCTGGGGCTACGTCCACCAACTCTTCTTCTGTATTAGCTTTAGTCAATCAGACTACAGCACAAAGCTTATCAAAATCCTACTCTACATAGGAAAGGAGATCTGCACACACCTCGCCAGATCCTCCTTCCCCGAGTAGATCTATCACAGAGCCTCCTTACAATCTGTACACTCAGCACTTACAATACTTGCACTCAGCTCTGCAAATTTATCACATAGATCAACTCTTAGCACTAAGCCACTACTAACTTCACTTTTTTGCCTCTTCTTATATAGCCTAGACTTCTACTTATACATTTACAAAAGTGGGCCTAAGCGTGGGTAAACCCACGGGCCAACATCCCAATCCCATTACATTATCCCCAAAAACCCTAAAAGGACCCAAAGTGGGCTGAGATCCTGTGATCTCTGCTTCGTCTTCCGCGCTTCCTTCGATAGGGTGTCAAAGTCCCAAAAACGGTCAAATATGACCAAGTATCTCCCAAAACTTGGTCAAGGGCCAACAACTTGCATAAATTACCAACAATAAATCATTTATTGTAATAAGAAAGCAAGCACCATGATGAATCCTTCACCAACAACTAACACTAAAGTGAGATAGAACATAAATGACAATAGGAAAGTAATTGATATTTCATTATTAAAGATTCTTGATTCTAGTACATACATCAGGAAACTTTGTTGCAGTTTCAAACTAAATATAAGAGCCTCGGTGTCTCACCATTTGAACCCCCTATCAAGTTACAATGCATGTTAAATAAAAAAATATAAAAAAAAAAACATGTTTACAATTCGCCACCTAACTTCCTCATAGGATTTTATGCCTAAGAAAGGCATGGCACCAGGTGTACAACAAGAATGTAAACAGAATGATATTTTCTAGGAAGATGTTGGAAATGTTTAGAACAACCATTAGTTCGTAGCACTTACGCTGTAGACTGTCCTAAAACTCCTAGTTCGCAGCGCCAGTGAGTCCACGCATTGCGAACTTTCCTATATGTGCCTATTTACCTCCAAAAATTATTCCATCCTTTAAAACTTGCACAAGAAGCAGGAAAAACCTTCCAAAGGCTACTACAAACTTCTTAAAACATGAATTAACCTTGGAGAAATCATATGAACATGCTAACTTCAGGTCAAGACTCAAAATCATTACTTAGGTTATAATTGTATGCAAAAAGTGAACCATGAAAAAAATGATGTTGATGTGAAATATTTTTCTATATTCATCTTTTCCTAGTAATCCTTCTAGTAGGCACCTTACCCAATATATCTAGATTCTTTTTTCTTACATTCTCTTTGAAGGGCTACAACTCATCTTTCAATTTCCTTGTTGGCGTTGGAAGTCACTCTTGGATTGCAGCAGGAGCAGAGCACGACGCCCATCAATTTATGCCATGATTTGTTAAAAAGAGGGTGATTGAATGGAAGTAAACTCAGAACAGTATCGCTCACTCAGAAAACTAGGTTGGAACAGCAAGGACATGTGAGGTCTTGATTCAACTTAATCCAGTAAGTTTGCATAGTGGTGAGTAAGTGAAAGAAAAGAAGGGGAAAAGTCTCAGATATGAGATCCTCTCAGACCAGAGAAACTTCAAAGTAAACCTCAAACGTTGCGAAACTAATACAATCAAACATACATCATATAGTTACAGCAACACCTGACTGGATCATCCATGCCCGGGCTCTTAAGATTCAGATGAATAAGGAAAGAAGGAGGTTGGTCGTCATTAAACAAGAAGTCTCAAAATATCATTGTATAACCAGAGAACTAGGGGCTTTGTTAAAGCTTTACAGTCTAGAGCTTAGCTCTACCATCGATCCTTTACAAAAATCATGAAATTGCCTACATATACGCAAACCAATAACAGCAGTGAAACCAAGACTTATCATTAAAAACATTACGTCTGCATGTTTACTAGCAGCATGCACCTGTAGTCTCTGGACAGTCGTGTGCTCATGTCAGACGCAATCAAACTTCTGGCAACCCTGCAAAAGAATTGACTTGTCTCAAGTTCCTTTCTAGACTTTCCATTTATGGTGGAGACGATGTCTAACCACCACCAACTACCTCAATAACTGCTTCCTTGGGATTGGGAACGGCCCAGTCAACTTTGCACTCTTGGGACGTGGAGGCCTTCTCACGCTGCCACCTAGATCGGCTGAAACAGCTTAATGATAAGGCGTGGAGGTCGGTGCGAAGACTGGGGCACATGGTTCGAAGTGGTAGATGAGTGGTGACCAGGCAGGGATGAGGGGAAACAGCAAATGAGGAGGTGATGGGTCATGATTGGTTGAGGAAGGAAGTGTTGCTTATGATGGAGAGATACAGAAAGGAGAGGGACAGGTGTCAGAAGGCAAGACGTTGAAACGGGGATGAGGTGGGCCAGGACGGCATTGAGTGGAGGTGAGATATGGAGTGGAAGGCAGGTGGCAGAGGATGAAAGGGTCCAGAATCCAAACTCAATCGTAGATCCAAGCTCCTAGATCCAATCCGTTGAGAGATGCATGCCCAATNGCGGGGGGGCTCCAGAATCCAATTATGACAGTAGATATGGGCACGTAGATTCTGGCCACACAGATTTTCCTGCTGCTTAGCGAAATGCGCATTGTGCCCTAAACTTAGGGTAAGTGGGTTTTTACTCCACTTCTTTCCATTTTTCGCCAAAGTGGGTCACCTATTAGGAAAAATACCCCCCTACATGTTTAGGTGCTAACATTAGGCTCCATGGGGGATAGAGTCATCCCTGTGATGCTCTAAGGACTCATTTGTAGTTTCAGTTCCTTGTTGTTGGGCTATGGAGTCATTTATTATGCCGGAAATAAACAGAAAAATGATATTTACAAAAACAGAGGAGTCGTCTAAGGCTCAAACAAAACATTTCTTCAGGAAATGCCCATTTACTGGGCCATTAAAAAATTCTTTGCCCTCCAAATCCCACAACCTGTAAGTGTTGTTCAAGAATACTTCAGATATTTTGAAGGGCCCAATCCAGAGGGCATATAATTTGTTGTGTTTTCCCCTATCCTGCCTGGGTGCATCCCACTTAAGCACCAAATCTCCCAGCTCGAATTCCTTCTTCTTGACCTTCCTGTCAAAGGCCTGCTTGATCTTCTGTTGATGATTGTAAGCTCTATCCATTACCTACTCCCTGATCTGCTGCACTTCCACCATTTGATGAATCCTTTTGACCATATGGTCCAGCTCTCCTTCATGATCCTGAAAGAATTTCACTACAGGTAAAGCGAGTTGGGTGGGAAAAACAGCCTCCATCCCATAAACAAGTTGAAAAGGTGAGGTTCCCAGGGACTTCTTCATTGTCACTCGATCA